>JAZAYU010000465.1:0-112499 GCA_038501625.1 Corbicula japonica
TGTTCATCCATGCAATATAGGTGTATCTATGGAGTAAAGAGTTAACAGTAAATATTTAATTATTAGTATGTTGAGAATTAAACTTGCTTACTTCTTATTAAAATAAAACATTTTTTATAACCCTTTTCTCCATATATACCCATTTATGGCATGGGTGAACAGTGTATATTAGATCCTGATCAGCTGCCACATCCATACTATCTGTTTAGTTTCTGCACCATTTGCATTTTGATTTTTTTGCCATAAAATTTGTACTTATGGAGTAAAGGGTTAATTAATCAGAACAGGACCATTCAAATTCAAATAAGCAAGAATATTTACTCTTTTAGATACACTTTTATTGCATGTGCCATCTAATCAGGATCTACACTGTTTTTGCTTTTAGATTCATAAGGGTATTGCCGAACAAGATTAACAGCTGATTTGGATCTACACTGGTTGCCTATGCATTAAAATGAATATACTGGTATATCAAGTAAAGGGTTAAGCTAGTGGGGACATTACACCCAACAATTATTAGAATTGGATATTTTAGAATGGGATATTTTAGGGTCAGAGACTGACTGTATAAGGCTATATAAATATAAGGCTAAGTAAGAGTAATGACATAAATTGAAGGGTAATGACATAAAGTAAAGTTGTTCTTACTAAAATAAGAATGCCGCCGAATAGACAAAACTGGATAGCATTACCAACCAAAGAAATTGAAAAGTGCAAGGTTTGTATGTAATTTGTTAAAAAAATCTTTATTAGGGGTTTTATGGTGCACAGATTTTATTGTATATGCGACAAGTGTTGATCCAGATCAGCCTGCACATCCAAGCTGTCTGATCTGGATTAATGCTGGTCACATCTTTGCCAGAAATAACCTGAGTAATGAATCTAAAAGTGAACAGTGTAGATCTTGATCAGACAGATCTACACTGTTAGCTCATGTGATAAAGGCATATATAAAAAATATTAATTTATAGTTTAGGGTTAAAAGAAAGCGATTGACTAAGGGATCTGTGTCCTGCTACAGGTTTTGTTCTAGGAACTTTTAACCCATTACTCCATATACCGTCATTGTTTGAATATAAGCCGCACTTTTTCCCCAGAATTTGGAAGTAAAAAGTTGGGGGTGCGGTTAATACACAGGTTTGGCTGCTTATACTTTTCGTTAAGCCATTTTCATCCTTCTATCACGTTTGGGGGCAGTGCGGCTTATACATAAGTGCGGCTTATATTCGAACAATGACGGTATATATGTGTTTTATCGCATGTGTAAACAGTGTTGATCCAAGTCACCTGGCACATCATTGCCTTCTGATCAGGATCTACACTGTACTTTTGGTCTGAAATAACATAATTAATAAAAAAGCAAACGGTGCAGATCCTTGTCAGACTGCACAAATGTGCCAGCTGATCTGGATCTACACTGTTTGGCCTTACCATAAAGGCATATATGTGGAGGAAATGGTTAATAGCAGAAGGATAATGACATAAAATAGAAGGGGGTTTTAATGGAAACCTGACACTAAAATGACTTTGAATAACTATGAAATAAATACTGGTATGCAAAACCCATATATGTGCACCCTTCAATAAAAACAAATGGCTAAAACACTCATTTCATGCATTAGAAATATTAAATTGCACAGATAAATTCAAAATACTTTCCATTTTCATTTCCAAACACAATTCACATAGTTCATTAATCTGATTCTGGAAAAATAGTATCAGGTGTTTTTGCATATGATCAACTGGAATTGACTCTCCATGAAACAATATGATTTTTATCTTGCTTTCAGGAAGAAATAAAATGTAGAATGTTTTTGTGACTGAATGGAAATTTTTAAGCTTGTGTGGAAGATTTTGTGCATAATATCAGTTAAACTTACAACAATAGAAATCAGATTTGTTCTTATACATAAATAACAGATTTTAATTATTTCGGTGAAGTATAATTGTATTTTTTTCAGAAAATTGTAAAAAAATAACATTCTATTTGATGATTTAATTTTTTAGTTTAAAAGCTTAAATAATGCCTGATTGCATTTTTAAATGAATTGTGACTCATTGATTTGGCAAAAACCAGTCTAGTGTGGTTGTTTGTAAACAGCATTAATAACCAGTCTGTTATTTTCAATTAACTATCGGAATTTATCTTTTATCCATGCAGACAGGTATTGCTGATGCGTCAGTGTCTTTAATGTAAGTGAAATGAGATACAACAACCTATTATGGATGTAATTATGTTTGGATATTAATAGAATTAAAAAATCAGATTTAGAAAGTAATATGATATTATTAAATATATTGACACAATTTAAAGACTGTGCATGAGGAACAGAGATGATAAAATGTTAGAAATATTATTTGGTAATCATTTAGTGCAAAAATCAGGAGAAATAAGTGGAAAAAATCATTTTGATTTCTAACAAAAGCAACGCAAAATACAAACATGTTCTCAAGTGTTCGGACACTCATATCAAAAATGTACTTTTTATTGGTGTAAATATTGAGTTGGCCTCAACTGGGGCTTGGCGGGGTGTGCAGTAATATGCATTTTCATTACTGCCATGAACAGGCTCAATGAAACCAAGCCTACAATATTTTCATGTTTGTAGTTTTTGGTGGCTTTCAATTTCTAAGTTCCCTATCATGTATTTCTTATATCAAAATATGTTAAATGCTTAATTATAATATGCACAGCTTTAAACGCATCAGTATATAGTGTTGTAAATGCTTTTTTTATAAATTCTTGTGTCTAGCACTCTTACCTAAATGCCATAATAATGCATCTATTTGCAATATTTGTAAAACTTTGTGTGTCAAACAAATTTATAATCCAACAGAATTATTTAAAACTTATACAGATTATCAAGTATCATAAATTAAAGAAATGCAACCATTTTACCCAGAGTTATGGCCCTTTATTATTTTAATAGATTTACCCTTAACTCCATAAATAAACCTTTATTGTCTTGGTGAACATTGTAGATCCAGATCAGATGGCACATTTATCTGGATCTACAATGATCACCTCTCGGTCAGAAGTACATGAATCCCAATGAATCTAAAACTCAACAGTGTAGAGCCTGATCAAACAGCACAGATATGCCAGCTGATCTGGGTCTACAACAAATTCTGTATTATAATTATAAAGTAAATGGTTAAAAAAAATTAAACGACTTATATAATTAAACATTATGAAATAAAATGTCATACTAAAACACTAATTTACAACTGTGCATCAGAACACCGTGACATTTATGTCATTGTGTAATTTATCATTTGTCTTTTGTGTTTAGTGCATCAGGCCTTTGTGTATGTGTAGGAAAATTGTGTAATATTTATGACAAAATTTTGACACATTGTTATATACTGTGTCCGTAATTGTCAATATGGCGGACAACTGTGATGAATTATTATTTTGTTGTTTTTTTTTTCATAAAGAGTAACCACTTCTTGGCACACATATTTTGAAATTTTAATGCAATGAGTTAATTTCACTTCTGGAAATACCAATTGTTGTGCATAAAGTGTAATTCCACTTCTGGAACCATTAATTTTGTACATAAAGTGTAATTTCACTTCAGGAAACACTAATTTTGTGCATAAAGTGTAATTTCATTTCTGGAAACTCTAATTTTGTGCATAAAGTTTAATTTCACTTCTGGAAACATTATTTTTGTACATAAAGTGTAATTTCATTTCTGGAAACATCAATTTTGTACATAAAGTGTAATTTCATTTCTGGAAACATTAATTTTGTACATAAAGTGTAATTTCATTTCTGGAAACATCAATTTTGTGCATAAAGTGTAATTTCACTTCTGGAAACATTAATTTTGTACGTAAAGTGTAATTTCATTTCTGGAAAAATCAATTTTGTGCATAAAGTGTAATTTCATTTCTGGAAACATCAATTTTGTACATAAAGTGTAATTTCATTTCTGGAAACATTAATTTAGTGCATAAAGTGTTATTTCATTTCTTGAAACATCAATTTTGTGCATAAAGTGTAATTTCACTTCTGGAAACACCAATTTTGTGCATTTAGGGTAATTTTATTTATAAACACTCATTTTGTGCATAAAGTGTAATTTCACTTCTGGAGTTACCTCTCGCCCATGAAGGACAATAAATATGGAAAAGTGCCAACTGTTGGCGATCCAGGATGCATGGAGGAAATGAAAGTAACAATTTTTGAATTTTCGGAAAACTTTCAAAAAGCAAACTGATTCAATATTTTGATAATATTTATAGGTAAACCATGATATGTTATTTACTTAAGACATAAAATAACACTAATTTAATATTTATAAAAACTGATTCTGTATTTTAATAGTATTAAGTAAACTTTGATGGGGAATTTGGTTAAAAGATAAACTTACCTTTTCTTCCTGGATGATGGGGTGCAGACATTTACAAGAGTAGAATATTTATAAATTAATATAATATTAAGCTTCCTCAGTGAAAAGGTTAGTTAAAGGGATGATTTATTCTGTGTTTAAACATTTTGAGAATTTAGGAGTATTTTGAAGGCTTCAAGAGAAGTATAAGGCAATGAATTCATATTCTTTTCAGCAGACATGATTTCTTTGAGGTGATGGGCAAATTTTGGAAGTGGGTTAGCAGGTTGGTGCAAATCCAGCCAGTTTGAGTGTCATTATGATTTAATTGTTTATGACTCTATTAACTCTTTCCTCCATATTTACACATTTTTATGCACGTGAGACCAGTGAAGATCTAGATCAGCCAGCACATCCATGCCATCTGATCAGGATCTGCACTGGTCGCATTTTGTTCAACAATAACCAAACAAATCAAAATGCGAACAAAGCAGATCCTGATCAGACAGCACAAATGTGCCTACTGATCTGGATCTACACTGTTTGCCGAAGCAATAAAGGTTTGTCAATGGAGGAAAGGGTTAAACATGTGTAAATCTTACATGGATATGGCTTTTATCACATTATTGTAGGCAACCAGTGTAGATCCAGATCAGCTGGCACATCCATGCTGTCTAATCAGGATATGCTCTGTTCGCTCTTAGATTCTTCAGGCCATTTCTGAACAGGATGCAAACAGTGTAGATCTAGATCCTTTGGCACAGATGTGCTGGCTGTTCTGGATCTAAACTGGTCATTCTAGATTTTAAACATGTACTTATGGAGAAGTAAGTGTGTAAACGTAAAATGTTTAAAAAAACAACTTATTTTTAATAATTTACAGATATTGTTTTACCTTCAAATCCATTATATTTGGGTTGGTTTTATAGCCTGTGCTACCACTGTAGAGTGTAGATCCTGGTTAGGGGCCACATAGTCCTGTCTGATCAGGATCTACACTGTTTGTTTCTATGTCAGAAATAACCTTATGAATAAAACAGATTCTGTCTTTTCAGATGAGTATTATATACAGCTGTATTTCGCGGGGCTCGACCATACTGTGCAGCCATGGCATACAGATGGGTGCTGGGACCAACTACGAGGAGGCAGCTGAGGCAATTCTGCCGCAGGTTCCGACCAGGAATGACGGCAAAACAACACTTAGTGCATCCAAGTAAGCTCAAACCTGGGTTGACCTTTGACTCCATGTATAAGCAATTTATTGCATATATGGCCATTGTAGATCCAGATCAACCATCACATCCAGGCCGTTTGAACAGGATCTGCACTCTTTGCTTTTTGGTCAGAAATTTCCTAATAAATCAAAAAGCGAACAGAGCAGAATCCTGATCAGACGGAATTGATATGCTTGCAGATCTGGATCTTAACTGTTAGCCCATGCAATTAAGGTGTATATATGGAGGAAAGGGTTAAGCAATCTATTGCATATATGGCCATTGTAGATCCAGATAAACCATCACATCCAGGCCGTTTGAACAGGATCTGCACTCTTTGCTTTTTGGTCAGAAATTACCTAATAAATAAAAAAAGCAAACAGAGTAGATCTTGATCAGATGGAATTGATATGCTGGCAGATAAAGATCTACTCTGTTAACCCTTTCCTCCATATATATGCATTTTTACGCATTTGCCACCAGTGTATATCCCGATCAGCCAGCACAGGATCTGCACTGGTTGCATTTTGGTTAGAAATAATCTAACAAATCAAAAAGCGATCAGTGCGAATCCTGATCAGACGGCACAGAAGTGCCGGCTGATCTGGATCTACACTGTTCGCCCACGCATTTATGGTGTGTCCAAGGAGGAAAGGGTTAAATAAGGTGGTGATATGTGTGTTTTGAAACAGCTTTGTTATGCTTTCCTCCATAGACACATCTTTATTGCATTGGCGAACAGTTTAGATCCAGATCAGCTGGCACATTTGTGCTGTCTGATCAGGATGGAAACTGTTCACTTTTTTATTCATTAGGTTATTTCTGACCAAAATGCGACCAGTGCAGATCCTGATCTGAATCTACATTGATCGCACATGTGTAAAAATGCGTATTTTTGGAAACAGCTTGGTAAATCAGCCATTTGTTTAGTAAACATCAAGAAACCTGACACTTCCTGATATTTAGAAAAGGTAAACAAATGTTTATCATGTAGTCATTTGATACTTACACTGAAACTTGAGCTATTTCGCAATGTAACTGCTGTTATATTTATTTATATTTGATGGGTTGCTTTTTGCGGAAAGAGCAAATAGACTTCTGACACTTATGGCCAGGGCTGGATGCTTTTATTTGTTCACTGCTTTCTTCTTGTTATAACATAACAGTAAGTGCCTTAGTGGTCGATAACAGTTTTGCAAGAAAAAACTTGCAGTTCCAGCACCATTAAAGTATTATACAATTATTTACTTATTAGCTGGGAAATATGCTGTGAACGATTTTTGCGGTCAATATAAACAGCATATTTCCCAGCTAATAAGTAAATAACTGTTTTATTACATGAACTATAAATAGTTATATATATATATAATAGTTTATTACATGAACTATAAATAATATAAAAGATGGAAACTTTCGGATTCTATTTATAGACGGGTAGATATCAGCGAAAGCGGGTCAATATATAGATTTATTGACTCGGTTATTTTGGGGGGTAACCAATCGCGTTGCCTCTATTTATAGTTCGGGATAATAAATATTTTTAATGCAGAAAAAGGTCTATGATCATTAACCCTTTCCTCCCATATATACATGTTTAAACTCATGTGAAACTAGCATAGACCCAGATTATCTGAAAATGTTAACATATAAAATTTGACATAAGGGAAAATTCACATGATACTGACAACCATATTTGAAAGATCCTAATTGCTGTGATATTTGTATCAGTTCATTTGTATTCTGCCCTAGAGGAATTGATTGAAATCTTAATGTGTTAAATGTCACGAGTGTTGTACTGTAAATGCTGTGTTATTTTGCATCTCTTTATTATAAATGTTGTTGTTGTTGTTTTCATGTAGAATAACCCTTTACTCCATTGATATACCTGCGTCGCATGGCGAACAGTGTAGATCCAGATCAGCTGGTACATCTAAGCCTCTGATCAGGATCTCCGCTGTTTGTTTGAGAGCCATTAGGTTATTTCTGATAAAAAAAAAGTAAACAGTTAATCTCTGGATTAGAAGACACAGATATGCTAGCTGATCTGGATCTACACTTTTCACCCATGTGGTATAGGCCTATGGTGTAAAGGGTTAACCCTTAATTTACCCAATGTTTTAACCCATTCCTGTATAGACACACCTTTATTGCTAGGGCGAACAGTTTAGATCCAGATCAGCCAGCACATCAGTGCCATCTGATCAGGATCTAAACTGTTCGCTTTTTGATTCATAAGTTATTTCTGACCAAAATGCGACCAGTGCAGATCCTGATCAGACGGCACGGATGTGCCGGCTGATCTGGATCTACACTGGTCGCACATGTGTAAAAATGCATATATATCAAGGAAAGGGTTAAAATAGACTCACCTATGTTATCAATTTGAGCAAGTCCATTTCTTATTTATAGGGTTGATGCATTGTTTATAGTGATATTGAACACAATTAATTGAATAGTGAACAGTGTAGACCCATGCACAGATGCACGTGCTGATCTGGGTCTACAAGGGTCACCAGAGTGGAAGATGCTGCACTTGTGAGAAGGTTGAAAACCATTGTTTTAGAGTTATTTGTATCCCACCTTCATTTTATCATTGACTGTGGGCAAGTTACTGTGTTGGTTGTGCTAGCACACGCTTGCTATGTTCCAATTAACAATATACAGTTTTATTTTGTGCTAGGACAAGCTTGCTATGTTCCAATTAACAATATACAGGTTTATTTTGTGCTAGCACACGCTTGCTTTGGTCCAATTAACAATATACAGTTTTATTTTCTGCTAGCACAAGCTTGCTATGTTCCAATTAACAATATACAGGTTTATTTTGTGCTAGCACACGCTTGCTTTGTTCCAATTAACAATATACAGTTTTATTTTGTGCTAGCACAAGCTTGCTATGTTCCAATTAACAATATACAGGTTTATTTTGTGCTAGCACAAGCTTGCTATGTTCCAATTAACAATATACAGGTTTATTGCATAATGTACAACAAGTGTAGATCCAGAACTGCTGGCATAACACTGTGCGGTCTGATGTGAATCTGCACTCACCTGTTCTTGGTCAGAAATAACCGTATGAATCTGAAACGGAACAGTTTAGATTCTGATTAAATTGCACAGATGTGCCAGCTGATCCAATCTCACTAAAGTCAGATTTAACAAACTGTAAGATCTGATGACGGCCCGCTTACACCATACATAAACTATTGCGGTTTTCCCCGATTACTATTTTTAGAAATTGTCAACACGGGAAGCATGATTTATTACGCCCACAAAATGATCTGAAGATGTCATTACATTAGAAATGAATGCAATACTACATAAACACATATATCTATAGTAAAATACGCTTTACGCAGGCTGTCAACACTTTCCATGGTTTAATATATTATGTTTACTTTCACTTTCGCGATTTTGTAGGCGACAATCTTATTGGTTCGAATGGTTAGTGATAAAAGCACGTTTTACTTACTCGTCGTCAGATCCTGATAGCGTAGCGGTTTTCTGGAGATGATTTTAATCAGATTGCAGCTGATCTGGATCTACATTATCTGCCCATGCCATAAAAGTGTGTGTATCTAGTGAAGGGTTAAGATGCTTTTATTTTAGTCAGTTTATTTATTTAATTGATTTATAAATTTAGTTTTTATGCCCCCACAAAGTGGGAGGCATAAAGAGTTGCACTCGTCCGTACGTCCGTACATCCCCTAATCTTGTGGCATCAACTCCTCCTAAACTATAATACGGATTTCTTTTAAACTTGCACAGATGATCAAGCAGGATGTGTAGATGATCGTAAAGAAAGGATTTTTTCCTGCGATCATTTTTACCAGAGTTATGGCCCTTTGTTATTACAAATTTTGTTGCAGCAGTGGGGGCATCAGTGTCCAAGGAAACATTCTAGTTCTTGTTTTTATTTCTATATTATTTTATTTGTTTGTTTTGTTTCAGTACAAAGTTTCACTGTATTGTAGAGAATGGGATTATATTTATGTGTGCCGCAAAACCAGGGTTCGAGACCCGGCCTTGTTTTGCATTTCTTACAGAGGTATTTTTAGTTCTTTTTGGTTTTAATTTTCCTTATATTAAATACCCAGCCCAAAAAATTGTTTTAGTTTGTTATAAGTCATCACATGGGTTTATACCATTTTGGCATTTCATGTATAAGCTTTAGTTTTACCTTAACTCTTTCCTCCATATATGCACATTTTTACCGTGTGCGGCCAGTGTAGATCCAGATCAGCCGGCACATCCGTGCCTTCTGATCAGGATCTGCACTGGTTGCATTTTGGTCAGAAATAACCTAATGAATAAAAAAGCGGACAGTTTAGATCCTGATCAGACGGCACAGATGTGCCAGCTGATCTGGATCTAAACTGTTTGCCTATGCAATAAAGGTGTATCTATGGGGGAGGGGGTTTAATTAATGTTGACCAATATATTATTAAGCCCTTTACTCCATATATACATGTTTTAACGCATGTGCCACTAGTGTAGTCCAAATCGGCCAGCACATCTGTCAGAAATAACCTAATGAATCTAAAAGTGAACAATGTAGATATTGATCAGAAGGATGTGGATCTACCATATGTCTACATTGTTTGGTCTTACAACAAAGGTCTATCTATGGTCTATCTATGGAGTAAACAGTTAAACCCTAATAAGAAATAGAGGATATTTGTTTGTTTCAGTGAAATATCACTTTTATTTCAAGAGTGAACTCCAGAAACTGATATTTTCTTTATTTTATGTTTTCTTTACAAAGTACAGTAGAGCTCCGCTATATCGCGATCCGCTATATCGCCAAATCCAATATAACGCGGTCGACCCTTGGACCCTGTTTTTTTTTTCCATAAAAGATAGTAAAATTCTATCAATGGCCATTTTTTGTATATTTTGTATATTTGTTGTAATCAGTCAACTCTGAGTTTCTTATTCCCTGTGGAGGGCCCCAAAAAACAATTTCAATCATAACTGATGAAGCAATAGAAAATAGTTCTGAAATTCATATCAGATTTAGGTTTTTCAAAAAGCTTATCTATCACTATTATCGAAATAAACTGAAAAACAACATCTAATTTTATTTTAATTTACATCATTTTCAAAAGAAACAACATGCCATCAATGGCGTACCAAAGAGAGGTCATAAGCTAAAAAAAGTAGTTCGGCAAAATCAGTGAAAATAAAAAGTGGAATAAAACAGTGGAATACCATTTTTATTTCAGTGAGAAAACTCTGGAAAACATAAAATATATACAATTGTCAGAATCTGTACTCACAGTGCCCAAATATTTGTACATGTCCCACACGATCAAGTTTTTTAACACTTAACATACATTTTTTTCAGATGAAAGATAAATTTCACAGCCAGAACTTTGCAGAGCGAGCAGTTACAGCGAGAAAACACGAGTTTGATGCTGAGTTCAACAGTGTCCTAGCTAAACAAATGGTAAGATAGTATTTTATTACACAGTTAGGAAGAATATTTCTCGACATAGTTAGAATGACAGATTTAGGTTGAATATTTCATGACAGAGTTAGGTAGAATATATCATAACAGTATTAGGTAGAATATTTCATGAGATAGTTCACAGTGTTGGGGAACCTTTTTGGCAGATGTTGTTGATTCTTCAAATAAAGTTTCAGTATGTAGTTGTTGTTCTTTCTTGATACAAAACTTAATAGATGTAGAAGCACTGTACACATCATTTGTCGCCGAAGTCTCTCACTTATCCCTGAAGTCTCCTCACTTCTCCCTAAGATTCAATGTACCAAGAGCCCTGAATTTAGGTAGAATATTTTATGACATAGTAAGGTAGAACATTTTAGGAGATAGTTCAAAGTGTTGTTGAATGATTACGGAACCAAGTTTCAATGAAAAACAAATTCAGTATATAATTAAAGCAGCTGACATGAACTGTGAAATATTGAAAAATGGGCATGTCACAGGAAAATATACCTTTGGACAGTTGACGCCAATTCTTGAGATGATGTCCAAGAGTTGAGCAGACAACATTGGTTATTTTGCATAGCGGTAAAAAAAACATTATATTGTCAAAATATGTAAAAAAAATCTCCAATGAGTTATGAGAAAATAATAGACAATTGTAAGTTCTCTCCAAATACAGTAACAACTAAAATGTCAAAAGAATGACCGAAGATATCTTATCCCATGCCCTGAACTATTTTGTATTTCAGGAAAAATTTTCAAAAAATAAAAAATGGGTGATCCAATACCAAACACGATAAAAATTCCTTTTTTTTTCAGGAAAAGTTTTCCAAGCCGGGGGCCACAGATAACCTAACAGTGTTACAGGGCCAGGTAAAAGAGGTGCAGGGGGTCATGTCACAAAACATCGAGAAAGTGATTCAGCGCGGTGAAAGACTCGACGATCTAATGGATAAAACAGATGAATTGGAAGCAGCGGTAGGTTAATGCTTAGTCAAATCATATATTGAGGGTTGAAAGCCTGTTGTAAATCCTTTTTAGCTTCAGTGTCGTTACAACAGTCTTGTATTTACACTTCAACTTTGTCCCCAATGATGAAGTTTTATTCATCTAACGAATAATAATTTCTAATGGTAAACAGTGTGACGTATTACTTTGAAAGGAATGGCTACTGTAGAACTGTTCATAATTTATTGGACCGTGCACAATGTTTTGACGAGTGTCGTTGCCGTGCACGCAAGTTTTGCCACGAGTTGCTGCGAAAAAGAGTGCCGCCATTCACTTTGTCTTCAATGTGGCTGTTCCAACAGCCATTCCAAAAAGCCGCAATATCACAAATTCTTCTCAATAATTTCTGTAGTGATGATGAGTATTTATGTGTGTAAATAATAAGAATTGAATCAATATTTGATAGATTTCATTTGGGTATGAAAAACAGTTGGATTATTTCAAGTATGCAAAAAAACTTATTTTAAACAACCCAACTGTTTTCCATACCCAAATGAAAACCATCAAATATTGATTCAATCCTTAAGTGTGTACAGTATTGGGCCCAGATTGAGTTTGTACAGCATGGCCATACATGTATATGCACCGGTTGGTGGTGCTCATGTTATGTTATGAAACGGTGAATTTCCGAAAATTGAAATTTCCATGAATTAAGAGTTTTTAAGGTGAAAATTTCATTTTTAAGGTAATCATGAAGTTTTGTTATTCATTAATATGTTTAATACTCGGGTCTCAATTAAGAACTTTCCAGAACTGTAGGAAGTATTGAGGACTTGAGCGGAAGGGGTCAAGCCCCTATTATTAAATCTTACGTATTCATTGATTATTTCTTAACAACATATAAACAGTGTAGATTGAGATCAGACTGCACAGATATGCCAGCTGATCTGGATCTACACTGGTCATGTACATGGAGTCAAGAATTCCAAGAGATTTATTCAGAGTGCTCTCCCTTTCAGTCGGCAACATTTTCAAGAACAGCAACGAGGATAAAGAAGAAGTATTGGTGGAGAAATATGAAGATGAAGCTTATTATCGCCCTCGTAGTCTTCGTTATAATAGTCGGAATCGTCCTGGCCATAGTGTTTGGATCCGGTGTTTTAAAAAATAGTGACGATACTAAAACTACAGCACTGCCACCTACAACTGTAAAATAAAATATAAAGTATGAATCCATGTCCCAAGGTTATAAAACTGAGTTTGGAAACCAGTCTCAAATCTCAAGCATCTGATTGGCTGAAATGGCGACTGGTCGCCATTTCAGCCAATCAGATGCTTGAGATTTGAGACTGGTTTCCATGCTCAGTTTTATAACTTTGGGCACATGTCATTTACCCATTACTCCATGGAATATGGTTGTTATACAATGGCGAACAGTGTAGATCCAGATCAGCTGGCACATCTGCACCATCTGATCAGGATCTACACTTTTTTCTTTTAGATTCATTAGATTTTTTCTGATCAAGTAGCGAACAGTTTAGATGCAGATCAGATGGCATGGATGTTCTGGCTGATCTGGATCTACGCTGGTAGCACATGTTAAACCAGTGTATGGAGATAATCTGAAGGCTTTAACATCATTTGCATAAATAATGGATATTGTAAATAAAAAGAATTTTTTAAATGAGTAAAGATCAGTAAAAAATTTTTTTTGTTTTATTGTTGGATATCAGTTTGTCAGAATTGTTGGTGTGTAAAATGTATAGGCTAAAAAGTGTAAATACGACGAAATTTGACCCATTAGTTGTTCTTGTATTGAATATAAGTTAAGCCTTATACCTATAGAGTTAATGTTGAATATAAAAGTTCGTCAGAAATGTGGGAGTAATAAATGAATGGCCTATCAAATGTAAAAATGAAAAAATATGACCATTGGTTGAATTTTAAGAAAGCCTGGTTACCATTAGAGTCTAGAAGTAATTCTTTTTAAATTTAATTTGCAGAATATATAATAACTTTACAGCTTACCATGTTAAACCATGTGAGAGGGGTGTTCAAAAAGTTCTCTGAAAAGTGCTCTCTTTCTTTCATTTAAAATTGCACCTTTATGAAAATATAAAGTATAATACTGTTTAGTATTCTTTACATAATAATTAACAACAAAAGTCTGACAAACTGAAATAGCTGTTTGTTTTTTTTTTAAATTGTGCATTTTAAAACAACACCGAGTTATCTTGCCCATTGTCAAGACGTCATTAGAATCATGTTTACAATTGATTTTGAATATTTTGTTACCAAAGTTGTTAAAATTGTTTAGTGATTCTTGTTATTGTGAAGCTTTTTCATTTTTATCGTATTATTTTATTTAAATCTTAATTTTATTGTGGGTCCACATTCAAAATACTCGATTTGCTTGGTAATCTTTATTTACCAGTACCTACTTAATTTAAAATACTTGCATTGTTAATCTTTTTAATGATTAACCCTTTACTTCATAAACACAGCATTGATAGCTTGGGTGAACAGTTTAGATCAAAATCAGCCAGCACATCAGTGCCATCTGATCATATTTAAACAGTCCGCTTTTGATTCATTACGTTATTTCTGACCAAGATGAAACCAGTGCAGATCCAGATCAGATGGCATAGATGTTCCAACTGATCTTTAACTAAACTGGTTGCACATGCACTAAAACGTGTATATATGAAGGAAAGGATAACTATAACTTGCTTTGTTTGTCTATGTATCACAAATTATTTCAACATTCCGTATGGTTTAACTATTATTATTGTAGATCAGTTTATTTTTTCTGTTGATGCATATGTTATATGTTCTATGTGTTGTTAATTTGAGGGCTTGGTGCAATATCAATCTATCTGATTAAGAATTATGAAGGATATAGCCTATTTTTGCACCAAACCCTTGATTTGTTATTTGATAAATTAACATATGACCATTGTTCTGTCAAACAGATTAACATTCGCAGCAGCACACCCAATCAACCATGCAACCAAATTAAGTCTCAAGGTAATAAAACTGAAAATGGAGACTAGAAATTTGAGACTTGTATCCATTTTATGTTTTTTTCACCATTTATGATGTGGGGTAAAGCTGATATCCCATGGGCGAACAGTGTAGAACCTGATCAGCTGGCACATCTGTGCTGTTTGATCAGGACCTGCACTTTGTGTTAGATTCATTAGGTTATTTTAGACCAAGAAGGAACCTGTGTAGATCCAGATCAGAAGGCATGGATGTGCCAGCTGACTAAGATTTTCACTTACAAGTCACACATGCAATAAAACCCATATAATTATGTGGAGTTAAAGGGTCACTAACCTTAGGGCATGAGTAAATCTTTTTATTGCACAGTCTTTGAAACTGCCAAAAACCTCCAATGTTTGTTGATGAAACCTTTAAAACATTCCAATGGGTGTTGACTTGCTTTACAGGCAGACTGTTATCTTTCAATGATGCAAGGGTAAGGGTTAGCTTCCCATGCGGAGGAATTGCGGACTGTAAAGATTTTAAAAATCTTTCAATGATGCAAGGGTAAGGGTTAGCTTCCCATGCGGAGGAATTGCGGACTGTAAAGATTTTAAAAAGTCTGTTGTGTTTTATTTGAGTTCTCAGTGGCTACCATTGTTATTGTCAATCATTTTTTAAGAATTTGTGTAAAGCATTTGACATCCCACCTTTAAATCTTAACCCCATGTTATATGGCTGTTATCCCATGGCCAAAAGGGTAGATCCAGATCAACTGACATCTGTGCTGTCTGATCTGGATCGACAGTGTAGATTTAGATCAGATGGCACAGATGTGCTAAGTGAGCTGGATCTACTCTGTTCAAACATGAGATAAAATCCATATATTTCAAATAAAGGGTTAAGGATTTGACAACCCACCTTTAAGTTATTTGGATTTTATTTAAAAGCGGCATTTACTCTTCCTTGATAAATACGCTTTTTATCACATGAGCAAACAGAGTAGATTCAGATCAGCCAGCACGTCTGTGCTGTTTGATCAGGATATGCACTGTTCGCTTTTTGGTCAGAAATAAGCTAATAAACAAAAAAAGGCAACAGTATAGATCCTGATCAGATGGCACAGATGTGTGGGCTGATTGGGATCTACATTTTGTTGGCCAATGCCATGTAGGCCAAGGTTAAAAACTACAAAAGCTGTTATGTGCTCTACTTGTTGTGAGAACAATGGTACATGTTCATCAGCTCACACATTCCGATCATCCATTCAATCCTGTTGGAATTTCAAGTCTTCTTTTTAGAAGAGTCGATGTTGTGCAACTACATTATGGGACCACCAAAATTAACTCTTTACTCAATGGCATCTGGCTGATATTCCATGGGCAAACAGTGTAGCTCCAGATAAGCACATCCATTTTATCTGATATGGATCTACTCAACATATTTGCTTTTAGACTTATAAGGATATTTCTGACAAAGAAACAGTATGTTAAGCTCCAGATCAGATGACATGAATGTGCCAGCTGATCTGGATATACAAGTGTCTCATGTGATAAAACACAAATATATGGTGTAAATGGTGAATATTAGTATATTTTTCATTTTCATATATGCTGTGTCTGTGTACTTTTTTCATGCTTCATGTATTTATTAACATTAAGGAGATAAGAAAATTAAAGTATTTTGACAACCTTTAATGTATTGTGCCATGACCACTCATTTTCACTTTTACCAGTTCTGTTTTGAAAACTTACAAAATGGTGTACCCTTGCATATGCTCCATGTTGTTGTTGTTGTTTTTTTCAGATCAGCCTGTGAACGTGTAAGATTGTGAAACTGATATTTGTTATCACACAATACTCATCAGATAAAAAATACAGTTACACCTCTCTGTTAACCCTTTCCTGTAGAGATACGCATTTTAACGCATGTGCGACCAGTGTAGATCCAGATCAGCCAGCACATCCATGTCGTCTGATCAGGATCTGCACTGGTCGCATTTTGGTCAGAAATAACCTAATGAATCAAAAAGCGAACAGTTTAGATCCTGATCAGACGGCACGGATGTGCCGGCTGATCTGGATCTAAACTGTTCGCCCCAGCAATAAATGTGTATCTGTACAGGAATGGGTTAAGACCATCTTAGGGACTGGATAAAAGTGGTCTTAATAGTGGCGTGTTCTTTATTTTGTGGAACTGTTAAAAAAGGACATTGAAATGCAAGTATTTTTAGCTCGACTATTCGAAGAATAGGGGAGCTATCCTACTCACCCCGGTGTCGGCGTCGGCGGCTCCGTCCGTTAAACAAAATATGCACTTTGGTCCATAACTTAAAAACTACTTATGATATCAACTTCAAACTTGAAATATATATTCACCATCAAATTCTACATCATTACCAACAAGACCCATAACTCTGCTACAAATATTTTTTAAGTTATGCCCCTTTTTCACTTAAATTTTGCGTTAATGAAAATATGCACTTTGGTCCATAACTTATAAACTACTGGAGATATCAACTTGAAATTTGGAATATATATTCACCATCAAATTCTACATCATTACCAACAAGACCCATAACTCTGCTGTCAATATATTTCAAGTTATGCCCCTTTTTTCTTATATTTTGTGTTAAGCAAAATATGCATTTTGCCCATAACTTCAAAACTACTTGAGATATTGCCTTGAAACTTGAAATATATTTTCACCATCAAAATCTACATCATAACCAACAAGACCCATAACCCTGCTTTCAATATTTTTCAAATTATGCCCCTTTTCCACTTACATTTTGTGTTAAGCAAAATATACACTTGGCCCTTAACTTCATTATTAATGGAGGGATTTCAAAATAACTTGGCACAAATGTTCACCATGACAAGGCGGTGTGTCGCGTACAATACCTATGCCTGTAGGTCGAAGGTCAAGGTCACTGTTACAAAAAATAGAATTTTCTTGTCCGGGCTGTAACTTTGTTATGAATGGAGGGATTTCAATATAACTTGACACAAATGTTCACAATGACAAGGCTGTGTGTCCGCACAATACCCATGGCTGTAGATCCAAGGTCAAGGTGACTGTTACTAAAAATAGAATTTTCTTGTCCAGGCTGTAACTTTGTTTTGAATGGAGGGATTTCGAAATAACTTGACACAAATGTTCACTATGACAGGGTGGTGTGTCGCGTACCATGCCCATGCCTGTAGGTCAAAGGTCAAGGTCAATCTTACAAAAAATAGAATTCTCTTGTCCGTGCTGTTACTTTGTTATGAATGGAGGGATTTCAAAATAACTTTGCACAAACGTTCACTATGACAAGGCAGTGTGTCCACACAATACCCAAGCCTGAAGGTCCAGGTCACTGTTACTTAAAACAGAATTTTCTTGTCCGGGATGTAACTTCATTATAAATGGACGGATTTCAAAATAACTTGGCACAATTGTTCACAATGACAGGGTGTTGTATCCCATACCATGACCATGCCTGTAGGTCAAGGTCACTGTTACTAAAAATAGAATTCTCTTGTCCGGGCTGTAACTTCGTTAGGAATAGAGTGATTTCAAAATAACTTGACACAAATGGTCATCATGACAAGTTGGTGTGTCCCGTACCATGCCCATGCCTGTAGGTCCAAGGTCACTGCTACTAAAATAGAATTTTCTTGTCAGGGTTTTAAATACATTAGGAATATAGTAACTTGCCAGAAATGTTCACCATGACAAGCTGGTGAGTCGTGTACCATTTCCATGCCTTTAGGTCAGTTCTTTTCTGTAACATTACTGAAGTGATTGATAATTGACTAAAAGTAAATATCTCTAATAAAAAAATTTCTAACAAGTTTTCTAACAACTTCAGAAATATTTCATAGTTATTCCCCTTTTCAGTTTAATATTTATGGTACATTAAGAAATTATTTCTGTTATTTGAAATGAATTTTTCCCTTACCATTCACTTGTTAATATTTGTTAATATTTTTACTGATTGCACATGAATGTATGGCCATAGTTGTTACTGTTTTAATCTTCAAATTGCATTTGTTTCAAATGATTCGAATAGTCGAGCATGCTGTCTCCTCTGACAGCTCTTGTTATAGTAGCAGTCATCGAGGGAAGGGGTGAGGGTTTAGTGCTTGAGTTTTTGCAGATGCCTTTTTTTGTGAAACAAGTTCCAGAGCATTCACTTGTCTCAAATGATTAGCTTGTTTAGAGTTACAGTGAACACCTTGATTTTTGATTCAATGTCTGTAGACTAGGTGTGTAACAGTCCTTTACTTCAAGGAACAGAAGCATGTTTTATTTTATGCTTTCCAGTGAATTATAGAATTTTCCCGGTGAAATAAAAGTGGTATTTCACTGTTTTCAAACAGTGGAATATCATTTTTATTTTCACTGATTTTTCCCGTTGGTACCCAAACACACATAACATACCAAATGAGAATGTTTAGAAAACGGGTTTAAATTTGTATTTTTTATGTCATGACGTCACGTCATTAACAAGCAGTTTTGGCACCATTTCTTTCAACTTTTCTGTCAAATTCACGTACATTTTGCACTAAAAGCATAAAATAAAAAGAAAATTTGTTTTTACAAGTGAAACATAGAAATAAATTTCACTTCGCCACTCGTGAAAATACGAATTCCGGAGCTCACTCGATGAAATATATTTCTATCTTACACTGGTAAAAACAAATATCCTCTATATCTTAAAAATAAAAGTTTTTAAGTCTAGTGATAATTCAGTTGTTATTCTTTGGTGTGTATGAAAGGGGGACTTGTCTGTTTTATGGTCAAAGGACCTGGGATTTGTCACTAAATCGATCAAGAAAACACCATGGGATCAGTATTCTTAAAATGACCATGCTGATTGAATACATTGTAATGCAACTTAATTACACTATCATAAGGCCTGGTTCCCAAGCGCTAATATTCAACAGTTCTGCAAATATACTCCCAGTCAATAGGAAGTTTCCACTTTGGTAATTAGTTAAACCTGTCTTTGCAGCCACCTGCAAATAGCAACCACCTGTCTAAAACAGCCAGTTTGCATCTGACCTAAACTGTCATTTTGTTCTAATTTTTACCTGTCAAAAACAGCCACCTGTCTACAGCAGCCACTTTTTGTAACTCCCTTGGGTGGCTGCTAAAGACAGGTTTGACTGTACTACCAGCTGCAATTAGTTAATAAAAAATTAATGGCTTTACTTATGACAGAATTTGAAGCAATCTTATCAAGATTAGGAACACACTTCCGTGCCCAAGGTTATAAAACTGAGCATGGAAACCAGTCTCAAATCTCAAGCATCTGATTGGCTGAAATGGCGACTGGTCGCCATTTCAGCCAATCAGATGCTTGAGATTTGAGACTGGTTTCCAATCTCAGCTTTATAACCTCCAGTCCAAGTGTTTTGTCACCATTATGCTTATTTCTGGTTTTCTGCTAATTTCTTGAAAGCAGTCTACTTTTAAAAATATTTTTATACTTTGACAAACTAACATTTTTATACTTTGACAAACTAACATTTCAGTAAAATAAATGTTCTGTGCATGTTTTTCTATCGGCTTTTATGCAAATTTGTACAGTTGATTTGATTCCATCGAATTTTGAGCTTTGAAACTTTCGCAGCAGGAAAAGCCTGATAGGACTGAAAGATAAATGAAAGATGTACCACAGCTACTTTTTCATACCGAAAGGTTTAATTGAATAAATGTAAAAAATAAATGTAAAATCTAGGGTAAAAGTGGTAACTTTCTATTGATGGTCAGTACAATTTTGATGTCAATGTCCAGAACCGACTGCGTCACATTAGTTAATGGTGGATTGTAACAGCTTTTGATGCATTATTCTATTCTATCCACATAGTTTTAACCCTTAACTATATAAATACACCTTTTAAAAGTTTTATTACATGGGTGACCAGTTTAGATCCAGATCAGCCAGCACACCTGTGCCATTCGATCTCGATCTATAGTGTTCACCTCCCTTTCCAAAATAACCTAATGAATCTAAAAGCAAACAGGTTAGATCCTGATCCAACGGCATAGATGTGCTGGCTGATCGCGATCTTAACTTTTCACCAGCACAATTGAAGACTTGTCTATGGGGTAAAGGTTTAACACAACCCAACCATCCAGTACTAAGACATGGCTCTGTATCATGGAAAGAAGTATGATGGACAGACACTGCCAAAACATCATTACTGTGCATATGGTCGACAATAACAATGGAATGATACAAACTAAAATAACAACTACACATTTTTCATTAATGTATTTCTAATTTTTTTTACATAATTACGGTGAATTTCATTCAAAATCATTAACACTGTAATAAATAAAATATACATCTTGCCTATATCAAATTTTGTTGTTATTTTTGGCTGGAGTAATTTCTGTTCAAACACAACAGACAAAATGTATGGTTTGGTGCTTTTTATAAGTAAAAAGTATGTTTGCCAGCTGATATTGATATGAAACTACACTGTTAGTGAACACCATAAAGGTGTATATATGGAGGAAAAGATTAATTTTCTGTTTATTCTGGTATGTTAACATCTACATGACTAGCCCTTAATGAAGAATTATGAAGATGAATGATGACCACACAAGAAATTAATGCCTTTTTCAACATTAGATGTAGTACTCATAACTCTAAAATATTTTTGCAAAATGTCTTCAACATTGGTTATTTGCATGCTTCAGTTTTTTGTTGATAGTTCGTTGATCAGGATCTGCACTGGTCACATTTTGGTAAGAAATAACCTAAGGAATCATAAAGCAAACAGTGCAGATCCTGATCAGACGAAACGGATGTGCCGGCTGATCTGGACAGGGCTTTTTCAGCTAGTCTCACGGGGCCGATAATGGGCTTAATTCTCAATGCCAAATAGGGACCATTTTTCCCAATTTCAAGAAAAAAATTCCCATTTCAACAGAAATAACTTATTTTGCCTATAAAATAGAAACAAACAATAGAATCTATGTAATCAAGGGACTTTTCATATTAAACAAATTAGATTGTTTACTTTTGATCAGTGATCTGTTAAACCTACATTCCATGAATCTATGTATGCAACCTGTTTAAAACCACTATATACTGTGTCAAAAAATTCCCAATTTTAGCAGGGGCCTTTTTCCCAAATACCCCTGAAAAAGCCATGCTGGATCTACACTATTTGCCAATGCAATAAAGGTGTGTCTATGGAGGAAAGGGTTAAGAAACTGGCAGTAGCTTCAGACATACACAATTATACATAACTGACTGCGATTGTCTTAAAGAAATATTATTAGTCAATAATGATGCAAGTTTGAGAAGTTTTTTACTCAGTATCTCAATAGGTTGTACACATCAAAATTCATACCCTGTCACATACATTAAGTTTAAAAAAATTACAAGCACCATATTCAGTGGTGAAAGTTAGAAATCCTGAAAATATGTCAACTTGTATAGGGAAAATAAAGACAATCAACCATTTTTAGACACACAGAATCCTGAATTCAGGAATAACCCTGAAAACTTTGACCCCTGCATATTAACATAGCAGAATGTATATATTTTGATACAACCAGTTTAGATCCTAATCAGCCTGCAAATATATGCAGTTAGATCTGGATCTACCCTGATCATTTAAGAGATAATTATGTCAGCCTTATATCGAAACCTTGTACAGTGCGGACTCTTTATAACGCGGTTCGTTTAGATCTGCGCTCCATTATAACGCGGTCGTCATGTGGATCCCCTATTTTTTTCTAAGTCCATTTTTTACAAGGTTCTGAAACTTATGAAATCCCCCCAATCCAATATGTTATGTCAACACATGACTATCTTTCCTATTGGCAGAGTGAGAGATGACCATCTTTGTGCTAGTTTTTCTATATTTCCGCATTGCCTAATTAAAAATTTGGTCCACAAGAGGTTTATATATTAGGCCGACAATAAGCCATAGTTATACCATCTAATAGAGGGTTCACAAACTAAACATTAACTTTGTTTTTCAGAGTAGGAGTCTATAAAACTAGGTCATTTAACCCTTTCCTCCACAGACACACATTGATTGCGATGGCAAACAGTATAGATCGGATCAGCCGGCACATACGTGATCAGGATCTGCAATGTTGGCTTTTTGATTCATCAGGTTATTTTTGACCAAAAAGCGACCAGTGCAGATACTGATCAGACGGCACAGATATGCTGGCTGATCTGGATCTACACTGGTCGCACATGTGTAAAAATGTGGAGGAAAAGGTTAATACCATGGTTTGGAAGTGCACACCTCGTACATTTCTGTATCAATAAGATAATATGTCTCTAGTACTCTCTACTCACAATATCTTTCTCTGTCTTACTACATTAAATCTCATTATTTAATCAGAGTATCTAAGCTAGCTGGCAACATAAGTTTTGATTCATTATTCTGGTGATCAGTGAAGCCTTTATAAACTAAAGGATTTAAACCTTTTACTCCTTAATATGGTTTATACACATTTTTGTGTACGTGTAACCAGTACAGATCCAGATCCATGTACCATCTGATCAGGATTTGCACAGGTCATATTTTGGTCAGAAATATCCTAACGAATCAAAAAGCAAACAGTGTAGATCTAGATCAGAAGGCACAAATTTGCTGGCATATCTGAATCTACACTGGATGCAAACACGTAAAAACCGTATAACTGGAGTAAAGGGTTAAAAAAAACTCAACAGCAAAATTCTGTCTAAATCAGTTGAGCCTCATGAACAGTAGCATAATGATTATTTTCCATTCCAAAAATTTGACATGCCCATTAAATAAAGGGTTGCAACATTTTTTAAGTTTTCTGCTATATTCGAACTTAGAAAGTATAGACCAAAAGAAAAATAATGACAGGACAGCTTAAAAAAAGTTTAGGACAGCGTCAAATTCACTGGGTTGTTCGGACGACCACATTTATTTAAGAATGGCCTAATAAATACTATTTCAATGGTAGTGGGAAAGTGTGAATTATTTTGAACTGTTAAAATTAGACATATAATAGCAAAGCATACAGTTTCTTAATCCTTTATTGTGCTTGAAAAAAAGTTGACAAAATACTGCCACAAAATAACATGTTTCTGTAGACAGTCAACCATTCATGATCTAGTGTCTTCATTTTTCACATATCACCAACAACAATTTAACCAATTCACATGCTTACTTGACTAAAAATTATGCAAAATAAATCTCCTTTTATATGAAACAAAAGTTCTGTTTAGCAACAATAAATAACAGATCCTGTAATAATCACAATTTTAAATCAATTTTTGTTACACGATGCATACAGCTTTAAAGCTATAATATTGAACAACTGCATCAAATTTGCTATCAGAAATAATGACTATAATACATACAAAAATAATTGTCATGCATCTAATCATAGTTTACAAACCTATCCATGCAGAAACCAAAACTGAAGTCATTTAGTTTGATAACATCACATTTTTTCTCCAAAATAAACAATAGGAAAATTCAACAAACACAATTATGCCCTTTCCCTTACAATAATTTTATTTTCTTGTTCAAAAAAGCTCACAATTCTATTATCTATTATACTGAAAAAAAAACATGATATAATAAACAACAAATTGACCACAATATTGGTTTTTGCATTGACTGGCATAAAACTATATTCTTCTTAACAGGGTAAATTTAAAACACACAGCTAACTTCCAGAACAATCATTGGACGTAGACTTGCATATGTGCGGCTGACTGTATCAACATTTTAAGTCCCGGCATGAAGCTGCTAATTTCCGAGAAGTTTCCTTGGCTCACCATTTGGGTATAGATTCCTAGTCCTGTGTTATAGTCAAACTGTTGAACACTTTGAACAATCTGATGTAATCCTTGTGTTACTGCCGGAGATAACTGTAAAATCAAAGATCAATTGTAAGATAGTACTGTGTATTACTCCATTGGAACAGCTTTTATCATGTGGGCAAACATGTTAGACCTACATCTGCTGGCACATCTGGATTTAAACTGATCACTTTTTGATTTATTAGGTTATTTCTGACAAAGAGATAAACAAAAAGTGACATGTGTAGATCCAGTAAAGATGACACAGATGTGCCAGATTATATGGATCTACACTACCATATGCAATAATAATAATAATAATATGGTATATGTAGTAATGGGTTAAATCCCTCAACCAATCTGATTAAAATCATCTCCTGAAAACCGCTACGCTATCAGGATCTGACGACGAGTAACTAAAACGTGCTTTTATCACTAACCCTTTGAACCAATCAGATTGTCGCCTACAAAATCGCAAAAGTGAAAGTAGACATAGTATTTAAAACCATGGGAAGTGTTGACAGCCTATGTAAGACACATTTCACTGAAGATATATGTGCTTGTGTAGTATTACATTAATTTCTAATGTAATGACATCTTCAGATCATTTTGCGAGCGTTATAAATCATGCTTCATGTGTTGACAATTTCTAAAAATAGTAATCGGGGAAACCGCTATAACATACACACGGCATCTGCGGGCTGTCATCAGATCTAACATTTTGTTAGATTTGACTTTAGTGAGATTGATCCCTCAACCATCCAATTTCAAAAAATAGTTTTTGCAAATCAAATTATTTTTTAAACCTGTTGTTTTCAAAGACTCCCACCTAGTAATTGATTTAAACTCCTGTCATTATATCTTTACAGATCAACTGTCATCTCACTTGAACACGCACTTCTCTGAAGCTTTGTCTGACAAATCTTAAAGTCAAACTTCAAAGACAAGATACTTTTAAGCGTCTAATGAAAATGTACAAAAAAACACACAAACATTACTTACAGAATTTTCTCTCAGTCTGTCGTATAAAGCTTCCAACTTCTTGGTAACATCGTCCAGTTTTTTCTTCATTTGCTGTTTATCAAAAATGAAACAATGTAATAAGTTTCAGCGGAGAACTGCTTTGAAAAATGACTGCTAAGTACTGGACCCAAGATCATAAAACTAAAACTGGAGACCAGTCTAAAATCTCAAGCATATGATTGTCTGATCAGAGCTTGTGCGAATCAGACGCTAGAGATTTGAGACTGGTCTCCAAACTCCGGCTTATGATCTTGGGCCCTGTTAACAGTTTCATGTTTTTCTGTACCAAAACATTTTTATACTCTTTACTCCACTGATACACCCTTATTATACAGGTGAACAAACAATGTAGATCCAGATCAATAGTGACCAGTGCAGACCCATATCAGACAGCACTGATTTGCCGGCTGATCTGGATCTACACTGGTTGCACACGCATAATAATGCATAAATGGAGTAATGGGTTAATTATTAAATATCTGTAGGTTGCTTTGGTTGGAATCATAATTATTAAACCCAATGTTGATAAAAGGATTACTGAGGAATTATTGTTTTTCATGGGGGTTTAATTTTTGCAAATTTGGCATTACAAGAAATGGGCAAAATCAAAACCCAGTGAAATTTAACCACTGAATATCTAATCCTGTGACAGAAAAAAAAATGTGCAAATTAATGCTGTGCCATCTGATCAGGATCTGCACTATTCACTTCTTGATTCCTTAGTTAATTTCTGACCCTGAATAAACAGTGTAGATCCCGATCAGATGCAAGGTTGTCATGGATCTGCACTATTTGCACATGCAATAAAACCAATATATACTCAACAAAAAAAGAAACCTGACACTGTAACTTTGAATAAGTATGAGGTGCATATTCAAAATCTATACATTTTTGCACCATCCAAAAGAAAATAACCACTGAATCACTTGTTTCATGCACCAAAAATATCAAAATGCATAATTAAGTTCAAAATATGCACAATTTTTATTACATACCACAATTCAATTAGCTTTAAATCTGATTCCAGGAAAATACACCAAATATAAGGTGTCAGGTTTCTATTTTTGTTGAGTATATTTGAATTAAGGGATTAATCCAATGCCCAAGATCATAAACTAAATCTGGAGACCAGTCTCGAAGACTAGTCCAATTTAAATTTCAAGATATTGGGCCCTAGACTACATGAAGGAAGAGAAAGTTCTTACAGCATTATTGGCCTTTGCCTGACAGTTGTGTACCAAGGTGTCAAATATATCCTGCAGAACTTTGTGCTCCGCTGGTATTGGCGTTTTAACTACTTCCTTTACAGGCTCTGGTGCCGAGGGCTGAAAAACATATCACAGCTGCTAATTATATGTTCTAATATTAAAAATTTTATACTTTATTGGGTGAAATAATAACTGTGGTCTTACTTATCGTGTTAAAATCTAGGGCATTATTTGCAATGAATAGACCAGAACAAAAACAAAGTAGAACTGAGGTCTTTTTACTTACAGTGTTAAAGGTTAGTGCATTAACAGAATAGAATGAAAAAGATATGAATTTGTGCTAGTTATATATAATATTTGCCTAATATATTTGGTATTCACTTTAAATCACTTTGATACAAATTTAAAATCTACCAAAACATTTCATTTTAGTCTTATCAGATTGGCTAACTTCATGTATGTTTTAGGTAATTAGAATATAAAATAGAAAAATGTATGCGTATAAAATTAGTATAATGTTAATTTTTTAAACATTTCCAAGACCATTTTTATATCATACATTAAAAAGATCCCTCTTTTAACTGTCTTGTAGCAAATTTCAGAAATGGATATATTGACATGCAAACAACAAATCTGAGCTATATTCATAAAAGCAGAGGATGCTCTCTGTTACTGTTAAGTACATTATTATCCCGTTCCTCCATATATAAACACCTTTGCTTAATGGGCAAACAGTGTAGATCCAGATCAGCCAGCACATCTGTGCTCTTTGATCAGGATCTGCACTGTTCGCTTTTTTATTCATGAGGTTATTTCTGACGAAAAAGTGAACAGTGTAGATCCTGATCAAATGGCACAGATGTGCCGGCTCATCTTAATCTACACTGTTCTCACATGCAATAAAATGCGTATATATGGAGATAAGCGGTTATTATAGTTGTTTCTCACCTGTGGCGTGGTATGACTGTTAGAGAAAGTAGGTTGGGGTGCTGTGCTGAATGTCTGATAAACAAATACAAGCTGTTAGTTAGCTAGAATAGTAGATGTTTAACACATAAAATGATAGAAAATTACTGTGTATAACCTCTGCTGTAATTATTTACATCTTTCTTTCTACTATGGTATACTATGTATATATACTGAGGTTCTATGTACTATAACATCTTTCTTATACAGTACAAACCCTCATAAAAAACCACACTAAAACTAGAAATTAGTAGAATGTGTCCTCGGACACTGATGCCCCCAGTGCTGCAACATAATTTTTAATAACAAAGGGCCATAACTGGTTAAAATGGTCGCAGGAAAAAAATCCTTTCTTTACAATCATCTACACATCCTGCTTGATCATCTGAGCAAGTTTGAAAGAAATCCGCCTTTTAGTTTAGGAGGACTTGATGCCACAAGATTTGTGGACATACGAACGGACGAGTGCAACTCTATATGCCTCCCACTTTGTGTGGGCATAATTAAGACCAAACACATAATAAGTCTACTACTTAAACATGTTTTTTTTAATTTTGCACTATTTTTTCCCCAGAATCAAGGAAATCCCACTAGAAGGACAACTTTTGTCCTGTCCCAAAAATGGTCTTAATAGAGGGGTTTTAATGTAAAACCTACGAAATGGCAACACAAAAATGTTTCAAGTACCATTTGCAGAAGTCTCTCTGCTATGCTAAGAATGAATGAATTCTATGTACTGTCAATCCTGTATGGACCAAGAATGACACATTTGACTGTTCTTTTTTTCCATAGCACTTCACATTCAAAACATTAAACTATTTAACTTTCTAACTGACTTGTTGAAATGCCATTCTTTCCAATCAAATTGAATGCCTGATTAAGGAATGATTAAAACTGAAAACTCGAACTTGGAATAAGAACAATAAATCCACCAAATCTGACACTATTATATCTAAATAATTAACTAAGAACTATTAAATAAATTAATACACCTCAATAAATGAATTTACATTATACAACATATTAAAAGACATAATGTCAGCCTAGTATCACTATGAAATATCCACCAATCAGAATATGTCATTTTAACACATGAAAATCTTGAACCTGTTCCACCTGGTATAGAGGAGCAAGATTTTAAGTGATTTCTCTCTAGTTTTTCTGTATCCCGTGTCGCCAAAAATCAAATTTGGTCGACACAAAGTTTTGAAATAAGGCTGACGATAAATAATAAATTTACTACTACTATTAGTAACTTGGTATGTTTAGTATTGAACTTTATAATTTGAAAATTAAAATGTTTAACGGTAATGAAGTACTGACTGTTACTTTTGGCAAGGCAAAACGATGTAAGGTGCTATACTGAAGTAAAGCTACAGAATTCATAACATGCAATAAAACAGCATAGTCAGGGTTATCAATGTTGGTTTTATTGTCACATATATTTGAGATATACTCAATCATAATTATTTTTTATGTTTTATGACAATGATTTTCATATATTTTTGTATGGTTTTTACTTTACTAGGTTGAAACTGAATACGACTGTATTTTGTGATGATAATATTTTGTGAGTTGCTTTTTCTTTAATGTTCTTTATGTAAAAAAATATTTTCACTCAGGAATTTAATTTGCTTAACTCTTAAGAGTGCTGATTCATTTTGCTATAGAGAAAATCGAACTAAAATGCATGTTAGTGCACAACAAATAGCAATATTGCAATACTATAAGAACTCTCAAATCATGACATAAAACCAACATGACTCGTACCCAATACTGCAAATTCGTTTATATATGTGGGGTTTATTTTTTTGTGAAAGGTGCAGGCAAGGGATGTGTATACAGAACATTTGAAAACCACAAATTTAACCCTTTACTCCATATATATATATACAAGTTTTAACATGTGTGACAAGTGTAGATCCAGATCAGCCTGCACATCTGTGATCTGGATCTGCACTGGTTGCATATCAATCAGAAATATCTTTTTGAATCTACAAGTGATCCATGTAAATCCTGATCTAATGGCATGGATGTGCCAGCTGATCTGAATCTACAATGTTTGCCCTGGCAATAAAGGTAATTAGTACCAATGAAATGCAGTTTTTCCAAAGTGCACACACAAAAATTTCATGCCCACGAGTATAAAATGCATTTACAGTATAAAGTAACAAAAATTCAAACAATTGTGATTTGTTGTGAACTAGGGTTAGTAAAGGTAATACCTTTGGTTCAGGCTTGTACTCCTGTGGATTGTAAAAGTTGCCATAGCTGTTTTGAACTCCAGCAGGAGGGCCTTGCTCTGCAGGCTGGGTAGGCACGCTTCCAAATATGGGGTTAGTTATAGGAGCTGTTTCTACTGGTGCAGGCTACAATGTTCAACAAATAATAGCAACTTATTAACTATGGAAGTGACGGTGGTCAATTTTTGCACTTCAAATGTCTTGTTTTTCAATCTCGAAAAATGCAGGGGTTCCAATAGCTGATGAATCTCAAGGGTCATTTTTAAGAGATTCTGCTAATAAATAGCTAAATACCCCTAACTTAAGAAAAAATTGACCCTACAACTAAAATCACATGGGGTCAAAATGAGACTTTTTTGAAATTTCAAGGGTCAAATGGTCATCTCCCAGGTCAAATGGAACTCCTGATAATGATGGTGACCACAAATATACATAAATATTTGCAATGACTAGCAGGTTTTGGGGTTATATATGGTTAATCAAACCTGAGAAGCAATACATTTTAGATATTTTCAATTGCTTTTAATTGTTAATTTCATTTTATTTTCTTCAAATTCAGGTACAATAAAGAGGCATAACTCTGTTAAATCTGATCTTAACCTAAATAATCATAAAAAACACAATTACAATGGTAATACATCCTGAAATATTCCTGAAAGATCCAACAAACCAGACATGGGGCGAATTAAATTTTAATGCTAATGCATTAATAATGCATTACTTTTTGTCAGTAATGCAAGGTAATGATTAATGCAACAGATCAAGCATTATTTTAATGCTAATTTAATGCATTACCTATATCAAAATGCTGTAATGCTTAGCATTATTTGACATTAATTGGATTGTATTTACTATTGGATTTTGTTGATTCAGTTTATTAATTAATATTTATATTAACAGTAACTTTTTAACATTATCTTATTTATAGCAAGAGAAAACCATGAATATGACAGTTAAGTATTTTGATATGTGTTCACTATTTAGCAAAACAAGATACTGACTATAAGTGAAGCCTTTTCATCAGAATGTTGTAAAGTTTGAACATTTTTATGATTAAGCAATGAGTTCTTAAGCTTAGTTGTCTTAAGAAAATGCTAACTTTAAGACAAATCTAGAGCCTGTAATCTTCAAAGCTCTGTCAACAAATACAGCACTATTAAATCATTTTACTGTACACATTCATTGGGATATTTCCCACCAATTGTCAAACACTTAAATATTCCTGAAAATGTTTCTTGGAGAAATTTGTAGTACCGAAAATATTGTTCTGAAATAAGATAGCATCGAAATCAACTTAAACGTTCAGACTTGCACAAAACTGTTGAATCACACACAAAAGAAGTTTCTTATCTAACCATTTATTCAGTCTTACCCGATTCATTGTCATTGTAAAATTATTAGAGGCTATGTCAGATTTCAGGAAATCAGCATATAATGCAGATGCAAGTGACATAATTATTTAATTAGATAAGTAGGCAGTGTAGTCCCTTGTCAATACCACACTCTAAATGTGTGAAAACAGCAATAAATCAAAGATAACAAAAGTGTTAAAAAGCTAAACCTGTACTAATATATATGTACTGAGAATAGTTTTGTTGTAAGTTCTTGAGGTGTCACTTTAGATCTTCACACTTTCAGATTGATACTTTGTATATTAAACTTTGGGGTGATTTTTTTTTTTGGAAGATGATCCCTTTTGTACATAAATTGACAATTGACTTTTTATTTATTGTAAGTGCACTTGTGAATAAAATAATGCTTAATTTAATGCATTACTTTTTGAAATAATGCTAATTTAATGCATTACTTTCTCAAAATATAGTAATGCTAATTTAATTTAATGCACAAATTTGGCAAATAATGCTAATTTAATGCATTACTTTTAAAAATAATTCGCCCCATGTCTGCAACAAACTATGTCATACCTTAGGTTTATCTTTCTTTATGACCATAGGTGGATCATTCCACGCTTTGTCTGGTTTGTGTTCCTGAAATGACTGGAACGCAGGCGCAGTACTGCCGGATGGAGGTACCGATGTAGGCTGGCCATACCCTGCAACAGAAGGGGATATTAGTGGTACTCTATACCAAATGAATTTGGGTAATAGACTAACATTTCTATTGATTAAAGCCAGTCCAATCACCGTTCATTGGGTGTTTTACAGAAATTTAGACTATATTAACTAAACAGTAAAATGTGTAGACCCTGATAAGATTCAAATGCTAGGTAGGCAGATCTGGGTCTACACAGGCAGATTGTTGTGCTTAGGTGAAACCAAACAAAGTTATGTGGAATGTAAAAGCCCTGCTTGGGACTTGTTTTGGTATGGTGGTTGGGGAACAGCCAGCTAGCTAAAGAATGATTAATGATTGCCAGCCTGCCAGACTGCTAGGATTTGGAAATAATGCTATTCATGAGATAGTTGTCTAATAACCGGGAGATGCCGGCTCTTTAAATATAGATGTAACTTTAACAAATAAACACTTATTCTTAACTTTATTAAAATCTGAACTGCACCTTGTATTAAAACAATCAAGACACGTTTCAAACAGGTTTCAAGAAGCTTTGCCCATGATGTGGTGCCTTAGTACAACACAATTTAACCTTTTCCTCCACATATACCCCTATATGGCGCGGGTGAACAGTGTAGATCCATGTCAGAGGCACATCTCTTTCATTTTGATCGGGATCTACAACACAGTTCGGCTGGCTGATCTGAATCTTCATTGTTTGCTCACGAATAAAGGAATATAAGATATAAGGAGGTAAGGTTTAAAGAAAGTACCGTCATTGTTCGAATATAAGCCGCACTCATGTATAAGCCGCACCCCCCTAAACCTGATGGAACAGATGAAAATGGCTTAATGCAATGTATAAGCAGCCAAACCTGTGTTATTAGTCGCACCCCCAACTTTTTACTAACAAATTCTGGAAAAAAAGTGCGGCTTATATTCAGACAATGACGGTATCCTAAAACACAACATAGGTTTACCTTGTGGACCATTTGGGTACATATTGGCACCTGCCATTGGTTGAGACACTCCTGGGTTTGTGTATTGTCCTCTGAAATAAGAGATTGATTTCATCCAGAATTTCTCCACTAATAAGCACATTAAAATGTACTATCATCTCATAAACACATCAGCACATTAAACTCTTAAAGTTTGAAAAAGTTGTCCTAGGCCTTTCAAAGTTTCTCAACATATTAATTACACAACAAAAATCTGCAAAATACACAATGCAGTTATCTATTATCTTACAATTATTAATTTGGAATGAAAGAGAGCAAAAATTTAAGATACCAATGTCTGTTTGATCCATTAACAACATTGGATAATATAACATTGGGAATATGCTTTGTGAAGACCTAGGCTTTAACATTTTACTCCATATATTCATGTTTTAATTCATGTGCAACCAGTGAAGATCCAGACCAGCCAGCACATCAGTGCCTGATCTGGACTGGCCACAACTTGGTAAGAAAAATCCTTATGCACCTAAAAGCAAACAGGGCAGATCCTGATCAGACAGCATGTAAAAAAGGTGCATCTTTGGAGTAAAAGGTAAACACAACCTACAGTCAATTAGTCAATTAAGATTATTCTAGCACTTACCCATAATAATTTGGTTGTGAAGCAACTGGCTGCTGATTATAATCCAAAGGATTGTAAGTGTTCACTCCATACGTTGGGGCCGCTGATGTTGTCTGAGGGTACTTGTACGTCAGCGGTCCCTTGTTTGTCGGAGATGGTGGTACTCCGTATGTCGGGACAGATGGCACAGCTGTAGGGTTACTGTATGCTGAGGTTGCCGAGTTGACTAACGGGTTGTTGATGCTATATGTAGGTGACGAAGAGGGCCCGTTCATTACTGGATACTGACTACCATATTGGTTCTGATTCGGGTAGTTTCCTGCTAAATAAATATACCACATTAATTTCTGAAAAATATGAAAGCTAAAAAGCTACATTCATGATAAAATTTTTCATCTCACATGAACATAAAATAAGCTACATTTAACCCTTTACCCCATAAATAAGGCTTATATTGCATGGCTGAACAAGCCATCTGACCAGGATTTAAACTGTTTGCTATTAGATTCATTAGGTTATTGAGGACAGTATGCCAAATCAATGTCTAGTTATTAATCCGACAAGGTTGGTTACATACCAAAATGTGCAACGCCCCGCTTTTCTTAAGGTGGGCACAATAAGAGGTGAACAGAGATCCTTTCAGTAACAAATCTCACCTGTAGTGACTGAATTATAAGTCGAGCTAACTGCCGGCTGGTAGGACTGCTGACGTTGTTGCTGCTGTGGTACTGCTGCTGTACCAGGTGCCACAACATTCACTTTCTGCCAGGGGCAAGCTGGGGCTGTCACACCTTGAGGTAATACATTCAGGGCATTGAACAACCTGTCTCGTAAAACGGTCAAATTATACTGAAATAAACAAATATTAATATTATAAAGAATTAATTTGAAATAAACAAAAATAAAAAATATTTATATAATTATTAATAAACTGTATTTTTAAATGTTGCAATTTTGCTGGGATTTAATATTTTGCACATTCTACATAGTATATAATATGTGAAACTTAATCATATGTGAAATATGATAATACATGTACCACAATAATGTAGTAATATATACATGTAGTTCATAAATTTACATAAAATACTATAACTTTTTTCCGTTTTTTTGTGTGTGTGGCAATGTTAAGGTGGTTGTTACTGTAAAACTGAATTTATTCGCGTTAGTTTTATTTTCGCTAATATTTGCGAATCGCTTGCCTCGCGAATTCATAAATATCGCGAATATATGATGAGTGTTGATATATCCGATAATAATTATCCGAAAAGAGGCAACTTAAAATAGAACTGTTTATCACTTCAAACGCCACATATAATTCCTTATGAGGCACCATTCATTTATTTGATTTAATCATTTTAATAAATTTGGCAAATAATATAAACGATTATTTCTTTAAACTATGTTAAGTTTTGAGTAATTTATTCTGATACAGGAAACAATATAGCTATTGTCAGCGTTGTTTGTTATATGTCACACCTAAATAAAAGGCAGCTTGCCTAACAATATTATGTTTATTTAAAATTAATTGCTTTATATCTCAGTTTGGACAATTGTATTTATCTGTACGGCTTGCATGTGTTTAACGATGAAATTGTGATCATGGTTATAAAATTATACTTTTACATTTTCGGTTTCGAGTATGACGACATCGCGAATTTATGAATACGCGAATAAAGAAAATTGCTGATTTTTGAAGAAAATCGCGAAATTTTGACCTCGCAAAATTAATGCGTTTTACAGTATGCGCCATTTTGAAAATGCCACAGCATTTCCACTGTTTATAAAATACTCCTTAATGAAGGTTTGAATAAGCATCTTCATTAATTGGTTGACCTACATTCTAAAATAAGCCACATATTTGTTTTGCATTTCGTAAAACTGACATAATATAAAAACAAGCACAAAAAGTTTCTGCACAAAAGAGGTGGCAAACCTCTTGGCTCTCTCCTAGATATCGCAAAGCTGTATCCAGACATCCCTGTGCAGCTAATATGCCAGCATAGTCGCTGAGTTTCTCGGCAAGAACACCGGATGTGATCTCTGGGGCATGTCCCCTAGATGCTTCTACTGCTTTCCTTAACAACATCACCTTTTCCACCAGGTCCTAAAATGACAGAATAAAGGATATAAAATTATACTCAATATATTTGCATTTTATGCCATTGGTAAACAGTGTAGATCCAGACCAGCCTGCACATTTGTGCCATCAGATCTTGATCTACACTGTTTGCTACCTGGTCAAGAAAACCCTAATGAATCTAAATGTGAATAAATAGATCCTGATCAGTGGGCATGGATGTGCCAGCTGATCTGGATCTACACAGTTCAGCCACGGAACAAACGCATAAACATAGGGTTAAGAGTTTAAACCACACTATAATATGTCTTCAGTTTAATTTTTTAATGTTTTAATATTTGCTTTCTTATTTAAAACACCATATTTGTTAATCATTTTCATGTAAATTATAGTCATTTTTATTATAAATTCTGACTGCATGATACATGTATATTCATTTCCTCAATATTCATAATAAGCAATGTTATCTTATAAAATTCATGTTCTCACCCTTTCGGGCCCACCTCCCCAACCAACCCTCCCCACTTTCATCATTCAACTTAAATGAATTTGAACTTACAATTTAACAGGTAAAAACGAAAGAAATTTTCATTAGATAAATGTGAATATATAATTATGTTCCCCTCCCCTGTGATTATACTTATGTTAATGCTTACTTCATTCTAGATTTCATTACATTTTCTGAATTACGAACTTGAAGCTGTTTCTTGAATAACATTGAACAAATATTGTTTTATCGAGGATAATTGTAGATTACCGTCTTTTGGTGTATTTATTCTATTCAAATGAAATGCACTACTTAAGCCTTTACTTCATATATACGCCTTTTACAACATAAGTGACTAGTGTAGATCCAGATCAGCTGACTCATCCAGATGTGCTGGCTATTCTGGATCTACAAATGTACACTGTTTGTTTTTTTTTATCAGAAAACCTTATGAATTAAGAATAAAAAAGCACAGATCAGGCACATCTGGATCTGGATCTACAACAATCACCAATTGGATTACAGCCATAACCCACCGAGGATAGTGTTAAATGTTCCCAACCTACCTGTAATGCGACAGGAGAGCTGTTATTCTGTGTAGTGTTGAACCAATTTTCCACCATTTTCTCCACATTTCCGGAACATATATAACACAGACCAGCGTAAGATGCCAGGTCGCCACCGACCTCATTCTCTAGTCTAGCTGCCAAAGTATCTGCAATATAACATCGAAAGTGTAACATACAAATTATCAACAAGAAGACATTGCAGTATAAAATGGATATGAATGTACATAAAATTGCAGCAAAATTAGGGGATTATCAAGTAAATACATGAAAAAAGGAACTTCGAAAGCCACCAAACAAGACAAATATCGAATTTAGCAGGCTCAGTTTGAAATAACCTGTTCATGAGCTGTAATGGAAATGCATATTACTGTTTAAGCCACCTAGCCCTGGATTGAGTGCTTCACATTATTTTCATAAGAGATTGATGAAAAGTGACCAATGACATGGAACCAACCGAGATTTGAAACTACACAGTCTAATAACCAAAGTGAAATCAACTTTGCTCTTTCATGCAAAAAAGGCGAGATTTGGAACAAGAGGTCTCCTTTTTTTGCCTGAATCGCCTTGATTTCCGACCCCTGAAAGTTAAACCAAAAATTTATCCAAATAAAAGTTGCTGTTTAATGCCAAAATTAAGAAACCAGTGTAAACTAGAGCTGATCCTGATCAGTATGAACATTAATGCAGTCTGAATTTGATCTACACTGTAAGTTTTTTGGTTCAAAAAATCATAATGTATAAAGAACAAAAAAATAAATAGTTACTCAAACAAAAATTTTTTTACCACAGAGGTATGAGAACTCATCTGCAGGGGAGTATGTCAGTATAATAGCCAGGGCTTCCTTCCAGTTGTCCAACTCGCAGCTGGTTACAATATGCCGCCAATCATGTGTCACAATTGCTGATACCAACTGTAAAACAGCAGAAATATACTGAAAATTCTTAAGGGAATATAAACTTTTCTTTTTTAGTTCAGAAATAATAAATCTACGCAGATATGGAATTTCATTATTCTGTATTATATCTCCCCAATATAGTTTTCATATAGTTTTCAAATATTCAGAAAACAAAAAAATCTTTGTTGAAGATAAAGTATATACAACTTCATTACTTTTTTCATTGTTTACCAATACCCTATGTGTCTCTCAAGACCCTTGTTGCCATGTCTGCAACTTCTAAAGCCTGATTCAAGTCTCCAGTCAGACTAAATTTCATTATATTTTTTACCACTAGCAACTGATTGATTGCACAATTGTCCATCCAATCAGTGAGCTACAATTTCAAGTATTCTGCACCTTTTATCTGTTACAGTTTGTTTTGACATATCTGTAAGGTAGAATTGTAGCTACCCAAAAGTCACCTTGGTACTCTCTACACCTTAAGTGTTTATCAACTTAATTTTTTTTTTGAAACAACATACTAACTTAATGACCATCAGAAACATACCCTGCCTAGATTTGTGCCATTCTTCTGGAAGTATCTTTGTTGAGTCCTGCTCAATAATTCCGGGCCACCAGCTATAGCCAGCAGGATAGCCTCCGCCATCTTATTTTCACTAAGGCACACGTCCACAGCCGCCTCAAAATTCCCCATCAGTAAAGCTTGACATAGCAGCCCGTCTGCATCTGAAAACCCAGCAAACCTCAACCGCATTAGTCAATCATATCCAATCAGGGGCAGATTTTGAGGGAGTTCAGTGGGGTTGCTTGAACCCCCATTTTTTAAAACATGATCTGGGGCAGATCTAGAGGGATTATAATATGCTCAAACTGCCTTTTTAAATAGCAATATTTAATTCACATTGGAAATTTGCCCAGAAAGTTGGATATCATCATGTAACTACCATAAGAATAGCCCAAACCCTCTTTCTAGAAATAATGTATAACATAGTAGCAATCACAATTTAAACATATTGCGAAGATGTCAAAAATGTTATTTCAAATGATATGAACGAATTAAACCAGAAGTGATTAATGGCGAAAGGCTTTTTTTTTAAATGTAAAAGGCAGTGAAAAGATTTTCAGAAGAATTTGGTGTTCCACAGAACTCATGTGTTGCCTGCTTACAAAAAGTGGAAAAATGGACAAATGTTTTTTAATATATGATAAAATGAAAATGTAATTCACAATGAATTTCAAGACTACCATTATATAAAAATAACTTTATTCATGCAGATGATATTTCAATTATTTAGTGAATAGGACAAGTATGTTCAAAGTTATTGGCAACATTAAGTTCCATATTAAAGTTGGGGGACTACCAGAAGTTGCCACAAATAGTATCCCTGCTGTGGGAAACGGCACAAAAATGTATAAAATCTAATTATAACTGCAGCATACCATCGGATGTGTCTAGGCTAAGAGGTGTAGTGTGTTTATGTGATGCGGGCTGCGACGTTTCATCAAGGCCAAGATCATCAAAGGCAGAAGATCCTCCGTTAGAAAAGTTCAGCTCATCTCTACTCACAGGTGTCTAAAGATATATGGAAATCAACCTTATCAGTTTAACTGTGAACAACATACATTTCCAACACTACCATTTAATCAAAAATTGCAATTGCATGGGAGACTACACTGATCAACGTGTATTCAGTTATGTACATCATTGTCTAATCTGAATCAAAACTCTATCGTTTCTGTTTCACTGGGAAACAAAATTAGGATCCATGGCCAAGATTATATAGGTTTTTGTTTAAGTGAAATATTCTACATGTATTGTTGGCTGATTTTGGTCAATATCCAAAACCTGATATTTACTGGGGCCAAATTCCCATGATACTAACCTTTGAGCCAACACTTGGAGATGCTTGTCCACTACTTGATAATCCTTTCACAAATGGTTCCTAAAATGTTGAATGTGTAAATGTGATTTTGAGAAATAACAGCAAATTTTAACTTCTGTATTTTACTTGAATGTTAATGGTATAATCAACAACCTATGTCTCACCAAGACAAATGCAACTTCTATATAACCTGATTGATACCTATAAAATCTAGAAGATGGCTTATTATTACTTCAATACCATGGAAAAAGTTGTGAATATATTTTATAGCCCTTTTATTTATATATACATGTTTTAACACACATGGAAACAGTGTAGATCTGGATCAGCTAGAACATTCATGCCATCTGATCAAGATCTACTCTGGTGAAATCTTGATCAGAAATTACGTAATGAATCTACACAGGTTGGACTGTGATGGCTTTTATGCATCATAGCAATGCTGGGAAGACTTATATTTGGGAATACCAGATAGATTGTAATTTTACAGAACAAATGAATTTGGTGTTTACCCCTGTGCCTAACTGATTCATCTTCTTGGCAAGTTCGTCAGCATCTACCCCAGGTCCAAGTGACTCGTTCAGACCCTCAGTTTTTGTATGCTGTGTCACCTGCAAAGCCAACAAACAATCAAATTTGATAATTGTTATAATTTCATAGAACTTTATTTAATCTGTAACTTGGGTAATTTATTTCAGACAGCAGGAAAACTGCAATGAAACAGCACTAAACAGTTAATTGGAATTTCAGCACATTGTAAACAGCAAAAATAGCTCTAACAGTTAAACAGCAAAAAAACAGCACTAACAGTTAAACAGCAAAAACAGCTCTAAAAGTTAAACAGCAAAGCTCTCTAAAAGTTAAACAGCAAAAACTGTTCCAACAGTTAATCAGTATTTCAGCAGACATGAAACAGTAAAATATAGCCTTAAGTATTGAACTTAATGCACTTAAAGTGTAACTAAATGACTTATGGATGACTTGCAGAGCAAACATTGCCTTCCATAAAGCTATTACACAATTTTTATGCTATTATTTCTGCAGATTTCTGTATCAGCTGTACTCTTCACTACAAATTATCTCATATTCATGAACAGTAACAGATGTACAAACCTTTTTGGCCAGCTCTGTTTTATCATAACCTAGCATCTGTATATAGCGTTCTCTTGGTTCTTTTTCAAAATTTATCTGAAATAAATATTGTAAGAAGTTAGTGCAAGCTGCAACTTCATTCATAAAAAATTCTTTCTGATCTGGAATATCACTTTATCTGCTTTTGTTGAAGACCCTGATCAATCAGATCTGTTTAACATTTAATTACTTCCAAAATGGGGCTGGTGGCTTTCAGATTGGTAAAATCAGGTCAAAATAGGGGATAACAGTACCAGATACGTTGTCCAAACCAAAGTAACAGAAAACATCTCGTTTTATCATTAATTTCTTCATATTCAGTCTGTTCAACTAGCAAGTTTCCCTTAAATTTAATGACAATTGCAGTAACCTGAGCTTTTTTCCCTTCTTTAGTAGGGGTCATTTTCAGGCACATTGCCCTAAAAAAAATTTCTTTAAAATCATGCAGTTTTTCAAAAAAAAAATAACTTGAAATCAGGTTTTTTCATTTCGCTTTAGAGAAGAAATCATGTTATTTTCCTTAAAAATAAGAGTATGTGGCACGGAAAAAAAGCCCTTGTAACTACTCTATCATAATTTGTGCTGAAGAAAAGCCAACCATTGTTTACATGCAATGCATCTTATACTTGGAAATATGACAGATTATCTGAGCCTGAAGTTGAATGGCCCATAAACCAAGATGTTGGTTAGAGTCACTTTCTTGTTTCTGCTGAAACTTTACATTTTGTGCTTTATGTTTTTCCCCCTTTCTGGTGTTTCATCTTGAGATAATCACCTCCTAAGAGGCCCTGACCACATACCAGTTAAACCTTAAAAAGATTAATATGTGTTCACAAATTAAGCAGTTTTAAGTATAAACAATCATATAATATGCATACCATGAGGAAATTCCATATACTCTCTTGCATACTATCTGCGGAGTTAGCAGCCTTCATAGCGCAGAACTCCACATGCTGACCGTTGCCAAGTGCTTGCTCCAGCTGCATGGATCCTGTGATCAGATCCGTCTCTGTGATCACCTGACTAATGTACACTTCATGACTGGCGGGCTGCTGCGGATTCTGGGGTTTCGTGTTCTCAAACGTAACTAGTTTGCCTCCAAACTGAGAAAAAAAAAATCACAAAGATTGTATCATTGTACTGTAGCATTAAACATGACCGAGTTTAACCCTTTACTCCTTATATCAGAGGTGTAGAAATTTTCTTTGACCCACTCGCCCTGGAGGTCGAGTGAATGAGTAAGTGCACTCGCCCTTACAGAAAGTACACTCGCCCTTACATTTTAAATAAAATACTCTTTCTGTTGCAATTTTCGTTTTCTATTCGTTCTATCTCTTTCTTAATGTCTGGCTCGCTCTCTCCCTTTTCATCATCACCCCTACCTTGTGTAAAAAACGTTATCTTCATTTGTTTCAACATTTTGACGCATAGCGGGAAAATACGTGCACTTGCAGCCTCGTTCTGATTTGGGAAACCCAATGAGGATAAAAATAAATCGCTGCTGTTACCTTTACATCAGAAACGTTCCGAATACATCGGAAATCGACCGAAATAAACAAATTGAAAATATTTCATTTTTCCGAAGAAAACACATGTACTTTGCTGAAAAATTTAATCGCCCAGTCAGGTCGAGTGTTTCGGCCGCTTCACTCGACCCAACGGATCATTTACTCGCCATGGCAAGACGAGTGGAATTCTACACCTCTATATATAATTGTTGTTCGCATGGACAACAGTGTAGATCTATAACATCTGAACAACCATGCATGTTGTGCCTTCTGATAGGGATCTAAAATGATTGTTAACAGGTTAACAGCCATATCCCACAGATTAAAATAACACAAAATCAAGTCATTTAAAAGTCTTTTGCAAATCTACTCTGTTAGAATTTTGTGAAACAATAAAGAACCCAAGAAATGAGCACATCACCAACATAATGCTTAGAAACTTGTTACCTGGAACAAGTTAAAGATGTAATCCTTCAATGAACATAAACCATTAGCTTTACTAGAATGTTGTGTTCCGCGGAACACATGTGTCGCCTGCATAGAAAAAGTTGAAATGTGGGCCTATTTTTAATCATATATAATAAAAATATTTTATTTAAGTTGATTTCAATACTAGACCACAGAACACATGTGTCATCTAAATTGCATTTAAAAGGGGAATAACTATAATAATGGTGAAACCCGAGTTATCATCTTCAAAAATTGGTTTGTGCACGCAGATGAGTTTTTCAAAGTATTAAGTGAATTGAACAAGTACTTTCCATTTTACAGGCAACACTAAGTTTCATGTGAAAGTTGCATTTGAAAGGGACATAACTCAAAAAATATTCAAACAGGAGTTATAATTTTTGTAGTTGTCGATCGCACTGTTCATGTTGATGATACAATCCAAGTATTCAATGAATAGGGCAAGTACTTTCAAATAATAGGCAACATTAAGTTTCATGTGAAATTTGCATTTGAAAAAAAAAAGTCAAACAGGAGTTATGATTCTTGTTGTAACCCATGTTGTTGTTCATGAAGATGATATATTCGATGAGTGAATAGGACAAGTACTTTAAAAGTTATAGGCAACATTAAGTTTCATGTTAAAGTTGTATATTAAAGGGACATAACTCATAAAATAGTCCAGCAGGAGTTATCATTCTTGTTCTTCATAATTACGCTTTTCATGAAGATGATTTATTTCGAATATCAAGTGAATTTTCAAAGTTAAAGTCAACATTAAGTTTCATGTTAAAGTTGCATTTGGAAGGGGCATAACTCAAAGTATAATCAAACAGGAGTTATGATTCTTTTTTGTTACCAAGTTGTTGATCATGCTGATAATGTATTCCAAGTATGAAGTGAATAGGACAAGTACTTTCAAAGTTATAGGCAACATTAAATTTCATGTTAAAGTTGCATTTGAAAGGGGCATAACTCCAAAATATTGAAACTGGTGTTATCATTCTTGTCGTCACAGATGGCGTTGTTCATGCTGATGATATATTCCAAGTATGAAGTGAATAGGACAAGTACTTTCAAAGTTAAGGCAACATTAAGTATCAGGTTACAGTTGCATTTGAAAGGGGCATAACTCAAAAAATATTGAAACTGGAGTTATCATTCTTGTTGTCGTAGATGGCATTGTTCATGCTGATGATATATTCCAAGTAGGAATTGAATAGAACAAGTATAATCAAAGTTATAGGCAACATTAAGTTTCCGGTTAAAGTTGCATTTGAAAGGGGCATAACTAAAAAAATATTGAAACTGAAGTTATCATTCTTGTCGTCACAGATGGCATTGTTTTTGCTGATGATATATTCCAAGTACAAAGTGAATAGGACAAGTACTTTCAAAGTTATAGGCAACATTAAGTTTCAGATTAAAGTTGCATTTGAAAGGGGCATAACTCAAAAAATATTGAAACTGGAGTTATCATTCTTGTCGTCCCAGATGGCATTGTTGATGCTGATGATACATTCCAAGTATGAAGTGAATAGGACAAGTACTTTCAAAGTTATAGGCAACATTAAGTTTCAGATAAAAGTTGCATTTGAAAGGGGCATAACTCAATAAATATTGAAACTGGAGTTATCATTCTTGTTGTCACAGATGGCATTGTTCATGCTGATGATATATTACTAGTATGAAGTGAATAGGACAAGTACTTTCAAAGTTATAGGCAACATTAAGTTTCAGATTCAAGTTGCATTTCAAAGGGGCATAACTCAAAAAATATTGAAACTGGAGTTATCATTCTTGTCGTCACAGATGGCATTGTTGATGCTGATGATTTGTTTGTTTGTTTGGGGTTTTAACGCCTGGTTTCAACACTTTCTGGTTATATCAGGGCGGTCAGTCAACCTAACCGGTGTTCCTGGGTCTCTAACCAGTACTAACCAATTTCTCCGCAAGCGACTGACTGCTTCCTCACTTGAATCACAGGTGAGGGAAAAATGACTCTCAGACGCAATGTCCGAGTTCAATTGTCACGGAGAAATTTTTCCCGCCTCGGCTGGGGATTGAACTCACGACCCCTGGATTGACAGTCCGATGCTCTATCCACTGAGCTAGCCGGGCGGTTGATGCTGATGATATATTCCAAGTATGAAGTGAATAGGACAAGTACTTTCAAAGTTATAGGCAACATTAAGTTTCAGATTAAAGTTGCATTAGAAAGGGGCATAACTCAAAAAATATTGAAACTGGAGTTATCATTCTTCTCGTTACAGATGGCATTGTTCATGCTGAATTATATTCCAAGTATGAAGTGAATAGGACAAGTACTTTCAAAGTTATAGGCAACATTAAGTTTCAGATTAAAGTTGCATTTGAAAGGGACATAACTCAAAAAATATTGAAACTGGAGTTATCATTCTTGTCGTCACAGATGGCATTGTTCATGCTGATGATATATTCCAAGTATGAAGTAAATAGGTCAAGTTCTTTCAAAGTTATAGGCAACATTAAGTTTCAGATTAAAGTTGGGGGACTACCGGACAACGGCACCGACGACAACGACGACGCCGCCGCCGCCACTGGACAATAGCATCCCTATGTGTCTACCTGCTATCGCAGGCGACACACAAATACATGTTTATTTTTCTGACATCATCAGACTTTTGAAGGCAATGTTTGGTTGAACAGTGAATTAACTTTTGTTGTTGTTTTTATCTTTCTTTACCATTGGCATATACATGTATGTTCAGAAGATTCATTGAAAGCACAGAATATTTACACAAAAGCATTTATTGTTATTTTTTTGTAGAAGTCCAAGAAACTTACCCCAAAGTTAGCTCCTAAAGGTTTCTGCAGCCATTTTGGAGGTTTTTGAAGTGGCATAACATTTTGCTGTTGTTGAAGATGCTGTTGCTGACTGTGCATAGCTTGTGTGAAAGGATCCGAGGAGTGAAATGATTCTGAGACCTGCAAAAAATAAAGTATATCAGCTGTTTTCCTTTCAAATTTGTTAACCCTTTATGCCATAAATGCATTTTGTTGAGTATGCACCCAGTGTAGATCCAGATCAGCTGGCACATCAATGCCATCTGATCTGGATCTACACTGGTTGCTTCTTGGTCAGAAATAACCTAATGAATCTCAAAGTAAAAAGTGCAGATCTAGATCAGATGAAATGGATAGATATTCCAGCTTATTTGGATCTACACTGGCTGCATGCCCTATAAAACCTGTATATATATGAAGTCAAAGGTTAACATTACTTAATCCTCAGAAATGGGAGTTTTATCAGAATTTGATCTGAAAAATCAAATCATTCAAAAATTATCTAATTCAGGATTGTTTTCCCATTGTGATGCATAAAACAGTATCAGAATACCAGAACATCATTAAATTCCATTTCAATTGATTGTGGAATTATAAATACATGTACTATTATTTTGAAAAATTTTGAACTGTTTTTTACCCAAAAATGGTTAAAAAAACATATATGATAATTGCACATATATGTTAATTGCACTTACTTTATCAATGTGTTGAATAGGATGTCCGCCTCCCATCAGAGAGTAACATGTGATACTTCCATCAAATGATGAGCTAGATATTACGTTAGGATTTCTCGGACACCACTGCACATCAAAACTCCACTGATGACTTGTAGGAATCTCATATACTACCTGAAAATACGGAAATATTTCTATATTAATATTTTAAAATGAAAGTAAAAAATTTTCAATCATAAGTGGGGCACAGCCTAGGAAAAGCTATCTCCGAAAAAATGACAACAATCCTTCTTTAAGTTGAGAGGAAGACATTGTTCATAATGGATTTTGCAGTTAAAACAACATTTTAGAGTCACAATGTGTAACAAAATCACTTAAAAGGTCTGAGATAACTTAAGATAATGAAAAGTCCTTTCCAATTAAGAAATAACAACTATGACGTAAGAACACATCACCTTAGCAGTTTTTTCTGTGACATGCCCCCCAAGTGAAAACAAACAGAGATAAAAAGTCTGGAGCTTTCATGCTAGGTGATTCAAATGCACTACAATAAATATTCCAGTGTACATTAAACAATTAATGTTAATTTAGTAACCTGAGTTTTCTTTTTTTCATCGGTTTTACACCACAATGAATTGTTGTGATCTTTGTCTTACAGTTAAAATTTTGTTAGAAAATTGCTTCAGTCATTTTCTGCAAGTCTGCACACTGCATAACTAAATCTGACACAAAGCCAAGGATTCCTTGTTACAGGCAGAGGTAAACTATAGAGATTTATCAGAGTCTAGACTAGTGTCTAGGTTATAGATGTTGACCTGGCCACTACATTTACGGTAGCTTCTGAAGACTTTCACAAATCATTCTGCTTCCTAGTGGAGGGAACGTCAGACCTTTTATCAAGAGCCTTACAGACCTTTTGAAGATTTAACTTTACTCCATGGATCCAGCTGGATCAGAATGCAAGGATGTTCCGACTGATCTGGATCTACATGGGTACCATTTAGATTTTTAAGGTTATTTCTAATCAAGAAGGGTCACATGTAGATCCTGATCAAACTGCACAGATGAGGAGGGTGATCTGGATTAACACATCACTTTTAGATTTTTAATGTTACGTGTGACCAAGAAGTGAACAGTATAGATCCTGATCAGATTGCACAGATTACGAGGTTGATCTGGATCTAAACTGGCCACATTTAGGACACAAGCAGTGTAAAGGGTTAAAGCACAACAAACCTCTCCGTTTTGCACAGTGCTGTTCGGGTTCCAGCACAGAATCCGGTTGTCTTTGGCACAACTCAGCAACAAGTCTGGATCCTGTGGGCACCAGGCCATACTCAAAATTCCTCTAAAAATAGAAACACATGTTACATTTCATTGTGACACTTTCTTCTTTAAAAATTCTTCACAGTATTTAATATTCAATTTTTTTTTAAATGATATATGTTAAACATTGCTACTGTATCCGCATTCACTTACACTTGAAATCTGTATTATTCACGCATCTCTGTTAATGACCTAAATAAGTTATGTAGTCATCCGTTTTCATATTTGATAACTCTGACCTAGATATGCCGAACTCATTTCGTGGTAAACATTGCATCGAAATGTTAGTAATTTTTTAAAAAATACGGAAGTAATGAACTAAATTTGAACTGCATAAGAATCTTTGTTAATGTTAACAAATAATAATTAGATACACCTGTATAAAATATCCAAATCATGACATTTTGCTTTTTAACATAATGCTAAACTGCTAAAATTATTTCAAAACAAAAATGGAATTACAACAAACATTAACAAACATCTTTACTTTTTACAATGCTCTTAGCAATGTATTATAATGCTTTAGATACAGAAAGCATTAACGAAATCCCCAATATGAAATATCTTACTATTATTTTCCCTTTTTGAAAAGTTTTCAGCACCAAAATTTAAATTTCCGTGCAATCAGGGTCTAGGAAAAGCATAAAAGTTATTATTTGCTTAAAACTCATTGTAAAATCTATGCTCTTAAATTCTATTTTTTTAACACTTGACCTGCATCAAGAAAAATATAGAATACTCTGGGATACATAAAACAACATGAACAATATTAACATATATGTACCTTAAGTTATAAATAATTCTGTATTTTTCTTGATAGATGTCAAGTGTCCAAAGTTTAAACTCAGTAATTATTGTGTAAACTCTTACCTCTGATGATTTTCTAGCACTTTGATGGGGGATGTGGCATATCTAAGGTCCCAGAGCTGTATAACTGGGGTGTGGTCATCTTCCGATGATAAACACATCTGTGTGGCCACTTCCGGATTCCAACATACCAACTTGGGTTTTATCTGAAAATACAAGAAGATGCCAAAATGCAACAATACCAGGTTTTCTTTTTAAATTTTAAGTGAAAAAGGGGCATAACTATGATAAAATACAGTCAAGGGTTATGAAACTTGTCTTGATGATTGCTATTAAGATGTCAGACAACTATGTCAAGTTTCAAAGCTCTAACCTGAATGGTTACTGAGAAAAAGTAACTTAAACAAAACATTAAATGAAATGTTGACGCCCTCCTGCCCAACTACATGCCCCAATCTAATAATCAGTGATTTGCAATGAAAACCTGGTTAATATATGTGTATTCAATAAATAAATTGGGTACTGATTTCCTTAGATTTAGTGGGCTTCAAAAACAAGATGAAATAAAGAAACATTATTTCATTATATCAGAATCTTGAAAACTACAAATTTTAGAACCCCCAAAAATGCCATTTTTTCTGCCAAATTCATGTGCATTGACAGTAAATGAACAGGGATATACAGAAAATCAAAGAATATTTCTTATTAGGAGCAGCCAAACAAATTCTTTTAGAGGTCTCCCATTTAGAAACAGTATGAAGACGCCAATATATTTGTCAAAAACAGTTACAACATTGATCAACAGCCAATCTTGTTGTTTTTTTTGCCAGTTCTTTAAATGTATATTTCAATATCAGACTTTAATAAATTTACTTCAAAATTTTATTCATTGTTTACAGCCAATATCACCTGGTACAAATATAAAACTGCCACATAAATTGCAGGACTGTTTGCAGCTGCTTACGATAGCAATCTGTTACAAAAAGTATTATCAAACTGACTACCATCTGTTTCGATAACAAGTGTTTCATATCCATTCGAACACAGTGAAATATTACCACTAAACACTGCCGACCTCCACACTTATAGCAGATTTCTAGCCATTTAGCAAGGTTAAGCAGTAAATGCCTACCCCGGTATTTACCAGTGGTATTTACCGTCCCTGAAAATACTTTAGTGCAAATACTGGCTAATACCGGCAAATACTTGCCAACTGAATTTACTTAACTTCAACAATTTTTAATAATGTTAACAAAGCATAAACTTACCCTGGACATGCTGTCACTGACTTTGATGATTGGTTCATTCTTTCTCAGGTCCCAGACAACACACCGGGCAGTGAAAGTCGAGGCAAGAATATGCTGCACCTGTCTGTTCCACGATACACATGCTACTTCTTCAGGAGGCTACAAGATTTCGTTTTTTCATATTTTAAGATCTATATAATGCATCTAACCTTTTACTCTATAGTATATTGCTGTTATCTTTGGGTTAAAAGTGTAGATCTAGATCTGCCAGCAAATCTGTGAGACCTGTTCAATTTTAGATTCATTGGGTTACTTCTGACCAAGAGGTGATCCAGATCAGATGGCATGGATGTCCTGGGTGATCTGTTGTTGTTGTTGTTGTTTATTCCCAGTTTATGGACCCTCCCGCCTCTGACCGAGGACATTATGGTGTGGTCCGACCTGGGTGATCTGGATCTACACTCGTTAAAATGCAAACAAACCTAAATATTATAATGGAAGTTTTAAGATTAACAATATGTTCAAACTTTGAAAAACATTCAGTAAATTTCTACTTTTTATATTATATACATTAAACGTTAACATGTTCAACTTAAGCCTGACAATTTTGGGAACAGTTGCTATCAGAGATTAACTTCAGTATTCAACTGAATTAATGATATGGTTTCAACTGTACATCATCAACAGAGTTGTAAAAGTTTATAAAATATACCTATTACTTCACATAAACAATAAATATCAGGGAATGGCTTAAAGGCAGACAGGAGAAATAGTTTACCTAATGTCCAGAACTTCTCCCTCTGCACAACCCAAGAAGAAGATTTTCTATATGTTTAATATAGAAAGCTGTACAATTTGATGACTTTTTCATTAAACTGGAAAAAAACTTCTCCATGTCAGCAGCCTAAGCCAATCCGTGAATATGCTTCAGGGATATAATATAATTATATTTACAATTGGAGAGCAATATTTACCTGTGATTTAGCTCCTGGCGTCATAGGACTGTCTGGATTATTCATATCCCAGATAAAAATTTCGGACTCTGCACCACCAGATACCAGTAGATTATTCTGAAATTTCAAATGTTGATTTCAATGAATTATAATGCATTTAAATTTTGATTGGTTTAACTTTATCCTATATACCTTAAATTCATTTCTTTGTGAGTAAAAATCAGAGTATTGTTAAAGGGATAAACTTGATCAATTTAATAAAAAGCAAACAATATATACGGTAACTGTGATCATATACCATGGCATCATTTATTTTCAACGGGACAAAATTTTGTGCCTAAGCCAAAAATGATTTATTCTTGCGAGTATAAATTGTATTATTCTACTAAGATATATTAGTTTAATGGGGTTTAAAATCATGCTTTTACCCTAATATTATGATGCCACTGTAGCAAAACACATTACTTCATTTCTCAGAAAAACTCACAAGCTCTCCTTCTGTATGAATTGCTCTCCACACAGTTGGAAGACTCTCACATAATGATTTGATGCATGAAGTATAACTACTGTAAAAAAAAATAAACAACAAACCTGGAAAGGATTAAAATCTAATGCCTTCACAGCCCCTGTATGTTTATCTTTCTTGAACATCAAACAGTCATCCTCCCCAGCAATGAACTTTGAGGCATCATATGCAAACAAGCCTCCATTGTCAGCACCGCCAACAATTACACCATTCGGCAGATCTTGTGATACACCAAAACATCCCCAGGCAACCTTGTGATATCTAATGAAAGAAATTGAAAAATATGCATTTCAAATAAAAACAGAATAACCTATCATCAAATCAAAATTAATCATGTTTCTTTAAATCAAAAGTAATGAAAAGTCACCCATTTTAAATGTCACTAATAAACTTTTCCCGTAGTTACCATTTATTTATATACTAGACCAAAGCTGATATACCTAATTTAATCATCCAGTCTTTTCAGGTGCTGAGCATGACACAATTCCTATAACCTGAGGAGGTTCTAAGGGGTTGTTGTTTGGTGCCTTGGACAGCTCTGTTTTTCACAATGTAACACATCAGAAGCATTCAGACTATATTCAGTCAGCCCCCCACCTATGTGTGCATACATGCACTAGTACCTAGCTACAACCACTGATCTTAAGCCAGTTGGCTTAAGTACCTATCCGGTTCATTGCATGAAAAATTACGGTATGATTCCATGCTGTGACTAGTATTAATCCTTCACTCCACAGGAGATAGCTTGTATTCTATTGAAATACAGTGTAGATCCAGACCAGCCAGCACATCTGTGGGGTCTGATCACAATCTACATTGATTTTATACTTATTAGGTTATTTCTGTCAAAAAAGTGACCATTGTAGATCCAGAGAAGATGACATTGATGTGCCCTCTAATATAGATGTACACTGTTCAAACACACGGTAAAACCTTTAATAGGCTATATAACAACCTTACCCACTAAGCCATGGATGCCCTAAAAGATGTTTGCAAAACCTGACTAATATTTTGTTAATTTAAACACCTATCCAAATATCACATAAAACACAGCCATAATTATTTACCTGCAATCTGAAGGAATGGTGGCAACAAGAGGCATATCAAGTGAAGAGTCCCCAAGGTTCAAACTGTACAACTCCAGAGCTGCTGATGTGCTGAAACAAACAAAGCTGTCATTAAAACAATTTCAGTCCCTATGACACAGGTTTCCAATAGCTTTTGAAAATCAGGGATCATTTGTCCCCAGTCAAGAATTTTTAGGGGTCGTAATCAGTTAATCAGATTGTTGCAAGTCATTCATCATTTTAAATGTTCATAAAGTGTTTTGACTAAATAAAGAATAGTTTAGACATGGTACAAAGGTGCAGACAAATCTGGGTCTTCTCTGCATGAAAATGTTGTTCAAGTCGTGACAACAGGGCTCTCGCGAGGGGGCGACTAGGACGAAGAAGGTGCTCGATCCCGTCAAACTTCGCCATGTCTAAGCATCAAAGTGAAAACTTCGCCTTAAAAATTCAGAAGCATTCAAGCAGCTAACGTAATAAAACTTACTAAATTTCTCTTCCCATTTCTCATGTATACAACAGTATTTACCTATTTACCTAAAATCTCCTCACTTGTCATCCGATAAGGTTAGCTCCGCCTACATCTCCATATGAGGAAAAATCAATACTGGCTCTCCGTAAACATTATATGCGAATCAATTATTATGATACCGTGACGTTACATGGAGGTTAATTCTAATTTGGTCATCATGTCAATTTTGATTGTTTGATAATTGCCAATTATGTAATGGATTAAACGACTGGTCACAGTTTGCATTCTTTTAGAAATTAGAGTGGGTAAGTGTAGCCTTACTTGTTTATACAAACAGAAAGCTCTGACTGAAAGCTTTGCTAACCTGATGAGTAAATCTTTTACTAAAAGATGGAACCTGCTGATTTCTAAAGGTGCCATTGATGAAATTAATTAATGCATTTTCAGTTTTGAGGCACTTATATTGTGATGCGCCCATATTTGTCCTGTTTGTTTACATTGTAGGTATAAATTATAACCTTATTTCTGTGTCTATTATCCATTGTCATGCATAAGCATTGCTATATCTCATTTTAAAAGGTGTAAAAAATGTAATGCTTTATTCCAATATTCATAAAGATGTTGATCTTACATAAAATCGTCGTTTTCACCTGTTTTTCAATGAAGTTTTAAGTCCGCCATTTTGTATGATTTGACAGTGTGACGTCATATCGCATAGCTATGATGACGTCATACTTGTTGGAAAGTGTTGGAAAATCTTATTTGAGGCTCCTTATGGATATGTTGGAAACGTATTTTTATGTATTAATTCCCCATAATCGGCATTTATCACTACCCTGCTCCATATTATGCATACTAATTTAATTATTTGTGTAATTTAACTAAAAACTTAAATTTAAAAGTGATCCATTACATTTACGCACTTTTGCTTTTTTATTCTAAATATTGTTGGAACTGTTGGAAATCCCATAGAGAACCCTATCTTACATGTTTACCAACAAGATGTTTGTTTTCCGAAAAACTGTTGGTTCGTCTAGTATAAAGACGCTTGTTTGTTGGTTTCGGCACTCCGCAGACAAATTTCTTCATATTCAGTGAATTTTATTCAGTTGTTTTCCAAATTCAAGCGCTACATAGCATAATGGGTAATTACTTATAGTTAATATTTGAAAGTTGTAAATTAAAGTATTATCGAATTAAAACTAAAGCTTTTGCGTAACATTTCGGTTTGATATTTCTGAAATAGATCAATTTTAGAAAAGCGCCCTTTATACGGACCACCTAATTTAGCGCGTATTTTTGAACTTTGATTTTATTAAAGCGTACTCATAGTACCGTATTGTTAATTTCACTTGAATAAATTTAAAACACGAATCAATTTGTTGTTACTGTGTTAAGAGCAGATCTGATATTAAGTCCTTTAAAACACTGCAGAGTCATGTTTGCCCACTTGTCCGTAAATACCTAGCCCGTCAAGTGACGTTTCATTGTGTCATTTTGTACCTGTGTAACCTTCGGGGTGATCAAGCCTTGTCCGTCTCTAGTGCGTGAGCACGCTTTGTTCCTCCGTCCGTCCCATTGTAAAGCGAATATATTGTGAAGCAACAGCTACCTGTCTGCCCGTCTGCCAGTGAAGTTTGTGAACTAACAGTACTGACGTCGGCACGCAACAATATTTCTCGTCATTTTTGAGAAACCAGTTGTAGATTTATGTTCAGAAATGTCTCTTGTGTCCTGGCTACAGGGCGCTTCGCCCAAACCGGGTAGTAAACGTAAGCTGTCAGACTCGGAAGATTCTGACGCAAAAAATGTAGGAACTCTTAACACAACTTTGAACTTCAGCTGAACATTGAATCATAAAGAGAGAGATGCAGTTGTTTTCTTTGACCCTCCCCTACCCCCCCACACACACACAAAATAATATACAGTACACGCAGCGCGGATTCAACAGATTCCGCGCTACCACCGCGGACGGTATTTCGTTTGGCGGGAAATCACCGCGACCAAGCTCTTGGAGGTCATCGCGATTCCACCAGGATTATCATTTTGTCAGCATATCGGCGCGGACACAGCTTTGCAGGGGGTAATAAAAATTTATCATCGCGACATCGCCGGGGATTCCCGGTGACGTTCCGCGAAACTACGCGACGCACATTTATGCACCGATTTATTTAAACTTCTTATTTACATGAAATTACATGTGTACGCGGGAATGACTTCTGACAAAAATGTGCGAGTTTTAAATAAAATTTGAGTCGACCATGTCATCTCAATATCTTGTCAAACATTCCATAAGAATCTCAAACATTGCATCATGCTTTCAGTTTTCACACCTTAGTCAAGTGCAGGCTTTCAAGTGACCACAAAGAAAAAAGTAGGGATAAAAGTAGGGATTTTTTCCTAAAAAAGTAGGGAAAAGTAGGGATTTTCATAGCAAAAAAGTAGGGATAATAGGGCTGTCTACTTACCATTCAGCTGCAAAAAACATCTACTAACATGTTCATAGCACCTGTAAAGTGGTCTTCAGTGTCTCAACAGGGATTCCACAAGGATGAGTTGGGCATTAAACCTGGAATTGGTTAAGTTTTATAAGATCCAATTCCAAACACATATATATAACAAAAAATGGTATTACAAACATATCAACTGAAGTTTCGTGTAGCATGGATTATGTACACAGACTAGATTATTCAAAAGTTTAAAGCTTCTAAAAAACATAACTAGCATAAAGGAAGATTACATGGGAAAACAAACAAGCAATAATGGTGTACAGCATCACTTACAGTGTTCATAATACTAGCAGTTAGTATGCAGAGTTAATGTGCCTACATTATTCAAAAGTTTAAAACAAATGTTTAAAGCAAAACTAGCTAAGATGAAGTTTACATGGGCAAACAACAAGCAATAATTGTGTACAGTACCACATACCATGTTTACAATATTAGCAATTAGTATGCAGAGTTAATGTATTTATAGATTGAGTCATTTACTCAAAGCAAGAAAACAAGCAGGCACCTTAACCACAGATTTAATTTCTTTGATTGTTTTTGGATGATGGCACACTTTCAAGTAACTTGCGCCTCTTTTCATCGATCTCCTCCCTCTTCTCTCTACACTTTTCCATTGCAGCCCTGGATTTATCTAGATTTTTCTTGGCCACTTCTAGTAGCCCCTGAGCAACAGAAATCTTGTGGAAATTTTTTTCCTTGATGCCATCCAACATTAATACCAAAAAGCAACTAAAAATGGAAATTATCACATTTTAGTGGCAGCATAAGAGTTTAAGGTTAGTCCTAGAAAAACACATGGTTAGTTTTAAGAAAGCTTGCACATCTATTAACATGCAATTTACTTCAAGCTAGTGAAAAAAGTAAAGCTCACTACACTTGATCCCTTATTCATTCAATGAAGATTTAGGTTCAAAATTATCACTGTGAGCTTTTAAATACTTGCCATTATGCTAAACTTACATAAAATGGCAAGTATTCACCCTCAGCAAGCATCATTGGGACATGAAGAATCTAGTCTGTGTACAAAAGCATTATATTTTATCATTATTCTGCAACTTTTATTTTTGTTATTTTTTCTAAAAAAATTTAAACATCTCACCTTGTCAGGCTTAATGTCTTGTCAGCTCCAACCATCCCCATAATGGAATCTCCCCACACCACTGAAGACCAACTTCTGGTACCATCCTTTGTGTCCTTCAATAATACTAGCAACTAGTGTTTAATCAAAAATGCAGAAAAATGTTTTAACTTTTATTTTAAACAAATTTATGTTCATGTAAGATTATTAAAAACATTTAAAATGACTTTTTTCTTCAAAAAGTAGGGATAGTAGGGCTCTTTAAAAAAAAAGTAGGGAAAAGTAGGGCCAAACACAAACAAGAGGGCCATGATGGCCCTATATCGCTCACCTGAGTACAAAAGTACTCTCAGCTTGTGGTTTCAGACAAGAAGATTTTTAAAGTTTTTCCTATACAAGTCTATATAAAATGAAGTGACCCCTGGTGCGGGGCCAATTTTGACCCCAGGGAAATAATTTGAACAATCTTTGTAGAGTTCTACTAGAGGATGCTAAATGCCAAATATCTAAGCTCTAGGCCTTGTGGTTTCAGACAAGAAGATTTTTAAAGTTTTTCCTATATAAGTCTATGTAAAATGAAGTGACCCCTGGGGCGGGGCCAATTTTGACCCCAGGGAAATAATTTGAACAATCTTTGTAGAGTTTCACTAGAGGGTGCTAAATGCCAAATATCTAAGCTCTAGGCCTTGTGGTTTCAGACAAGAAGATTTTTAAAGTTTTTCCTATATAAGTCTATGCAAAATGAAGTGACCCCTAGAGCGGGGCCAATTTTGACCCCAGGGAAATAATTTGAACAAACTTTGTAGAGTTCCACTAGAGGATGCTAAATGCCAAATATCTAAGCTCTAGGCCTTGTGGTTTCAGACAAGAAGATTTTTTAAGTTTTTCCTATATAAGTCTATGTCAAATGAAGTGACCCCTGGGGCGGGGCCAATTTTTACCCCAGGGAAATAATTTGAACAATCTTTGTAGAGTTCCACTAGAGGGTGCTAAATGCCAAATATCTAAGCTCTAGGCCTTGTGGTTTCAGACAAGAAGATTTTTTAAGTTTTTCCTATATAAGTCTATGCAAAATGAAGTGACCCCTGGGGTGGGGCCAATTTTGACCCCCAGGGAAATAATTTGAACAAACTTTGTAGAGTTCCACTAGAGGATGCTAAATGCCAAATATCTAAGCTCTAGGCCTTTGGGTTTCAGACAAGAAGATTTTTAAAGTTTTTCTTATATAAGTCTATGTCAAATGAAGTGACCCCTGGGGTGGGGCCAATTTTGACCCCAGGGAAATAATTTGAACAATCTTTGTAGAGTTCCACTAGAGGGTGCTAAATGCCAAATATCTAAGCTCTAGGCCTTGTGGTTTCAGACAAGAAGATTTTTTAAGTTTTTCCTATATAAGTCTATGCAAAATGAAGTGACCCCTGGGGCGGGGCCAATTTTGACCCCAGGGAAATAATTTGAACAAACTTTGTAGAGTTCTACTAGAGGATGCTAAATGCCAAATATCTAAGCTCTAGGCCTTGTGGTTTCAGACAAGAAGATTTTTAAAGTTTTTCCTATATAAGTCTATGTCAAATGAACTGACCCCTGGGGCGGGGCCAATTTTGACCCCAGGGAAATAATTTGAACAATCTTTGTAGAGTTCCACTTGAGGGTGCTAAATGCCAAATATCTAAGCTCTAGGCCTTGTGGTTTCAGACAAGAAGATTTTTAAAGTTTTTCCTATATAAGTCTATGCAAAATGAAGTGACCCCTGAGGCGGGGCCAATTTTGACCCCCAGGGAAATAATTTGAACAAACTTTGTAGAGTTCCACTAGAGGATGCTAAATGCCAAATATCTAAGCTCTAGGCCTTGTGGTTTCAGACAAGAAGATTTTTATAGTTTTTCCTATATAAGTCTATGTAAAATCAAGTGACCCCTGGGGCGGGGCCAATTTTGACCCCAGGGCTATAATTTGAACAATCTTGGTAGAGGACCACTAGGTGATGCTACACAGCAAATATCAAAGTTCTAGGCCTTACGGTTTCAGAGAAGAAGATTTTTTAAAATTTCATGTTCAAAATCTATTTTTAACCTCTGTGACCTAGATAGGCAATGGACTGGAACCATTTGAACAATTTTGGTAAAGCTTCATGCAGGTAACATTCCTGCCAAGTTTCAGCAAGATTGGCCCAGGAGTTCAGGAGAAGAAGTCGTTTGAAGAAAAAGTTGACGACGCACGCACGCACGCACGCACGGACGACGGACGACAGACGACGGACATCAGGCGATCACAAAAGCTCACCATGAGCACTTCGTGCTCAGGTGAGCTAACAATCGAGGCAAAAATGTGACCGCTAGAGTGTCGGGCGGACAGACAATAAAACTGAGACTAGAGACCATACTCAATTCTCAAGCATCTGACTGCCAAAAACTGAAAAAAATGAAATGCATGAGTTCTGAGACCCCCTATTTATATGCCAGTTTGTTTACATACACTGTATACAGCTGAAACCTCTCTTTAACCCTTTCCTCCATAATTACCCATTTTTATGCATCTGCGACAAGTGTAGATCCAGATCAGCCGGCAAATTTGTGCCATCTGATCAGGATCTGCAGTGGTTCCAATGGGTCAGAAATAACCTAATGAATCAAAAAGCAAACAGTGTAGATCCTGATAAAATAATATGGGTGGATGTGCCAACTGATCTAGATCTAGGGTTAATATAGTCTGAACATTTTAAGAATTAGCTTTAAATTTGTTGTAGTTGGTGTTTTAAAGCGACATTACTTCAATTTAACCCGCTCTTGTATGAAATATTACATGTATTTGGAACTATAGTCACTAATTTGCAGCATTAGTTCGGGCTAATAAAATTTTAATTTACTGAATTAAATTTGGTCCGCGCGACTAAAAACGAAAGTAAGATTTCCGAAACGTCACAGAAATCGAGATCGCGCATGAAGTTGTCGCGTCGTTAAAAATAAATGCTAAATATAGCTCCATTATATTTAGCTTCTTAAAAGTTCGTGAATGACAATTTAACAATATTATTATGAACACAAATGTTGAATATTTTCTCTATAAAAATTATTTCATTATATCATGATAAAAAACCAATTTCCTGAACTAGAAGCTTATGTCACCTGAAGCCATAGGTGAAAATTGATAATTTGATTATCTGATTAAACTTATTAAAATTTCTTTGAAATGCAAAGAAGTGTCAACTGCTATCAATTTTAAGGTTTTATCACCTATTGTTTTATTGATAGATGAAGTCTTACTCTCCTGATCTCTCAGGATATCAATTGTTTGAGATATAAATCTCAAAAAATGTCAACTAAATATTTTAGTATAAAAACTGTAACCATTCTGCTTTTAGGCAGATTGGAAATTTACCGTAATCCCTCATGTAATAGTCGCACCCGTCTAATCGCCGCACCCCCAAAATGACCGAAAAAAATGAAGAAAAATCCTAATTCAATGTAAAGGCCGCACAGTTGATACAGTGTAAACGATTGTGCAAAATGGAAAGAGAAATAAGGGGAAGTAACAATGTGAATACCGCGTAAACGATAAAGACAATGACGGCCGTTCAGTAACGTACCGAGATTCGTTGAAAAAATAGCGTATGATTATTTCTATAGTTAAATATTGACGTGGATTTATTTGGCAAAAAGTAATTCCTTCTTGAATATTTGTGGTATCTAAATTCTCGTCGGACTCGTCGAAACTCTCAAATTCGCTGTCACCGCCGTCGCTGTCCGTGAAACTAGCATACATTTTTTGTTTTGTTTTAATGTAAAGCGCAATAGAAAATTTATTATTTTTGCGCTATATAAATGTATTGTTTTTGTATTTGTGGACTTCAGCATACGCTATTACTGCTAAGTTTTCCTTTGCTGTGAACGATTTGTAGACAGGACCTACCACAATTTTAGGGATTCGACAATTTTAAGGTGAGGTCAGAATGACAATAGAGAGATAGGTATGTTTGACATTTTGAGATAGTTATTTGTTTGATCTTGGTAGGCAGGTTTTTAAGGAAAATTGAGCAACTCATGTCCCCTCAAATGTCAAGTGTCAATAAGATATTTTCGCACCTTCTCAACATGTCACCGTCTTCTCTGGAGTCCCAGCAGACAGGTGAGAATATTCTGTAAATTAGTGGCTCTGACAGTAGAGAATAACGTGTCAATTAGTGACAATTAACAGTAACAGGTGATGTACAAACTTGTACCAATTATTGTGATTCTTAGTTACGTATGAATAGACCTTGCACTTTAAAGAATTTTATCTTCAAGTTCAAACTTGATAGAAATAAAAGAATCCGTATAAAATTAAATATTTCCGTATACATTGCATTGGTTATTTTGCAAACTCGTTTTAAAAAAAACCCTAGTTCATGTATATACATTTTGCTTTGATCAACCGTCCTGTTTATTTCATATGGAGGTTACGTTTTACTGACAGGTTATATGGTCGATATTTCCTGTCTGTGCAACTTCCTGTCTAATACAACTTCAAAGAAATTGTCGGCTCGTATCAAGGCTGTGTTGTTTTATCGGCATTGCTATGAAATCCTTTGATCTGTATTGGTAATGTGCACGACATTTTAGCTGGCTGAAATTGTTTGATGTTGCAAAAATTCTGAAATATGATACCGAGATAAAACTGGAAATTATGGAATATATTCACGTTGGTTAGTGTTTAAATATTATAATGCATTTTTAAACAAAATATATTAATTAAATTAGATCGCTACCGGCAAAGCATACAACGGCGCTACCTCGTTCATATCGTCCGTCAACCTCCTATTTAGAGAGCTCATGTAATAAAATCATAAGGTAAACGCATGGCGTTTCAAAAATCGGCAGAATCGTTCTAGAAAAAATGTCAAAAGGTCTTACACCTATGGAATGGCCGCACCCCCAACTTCCTAACGATAAAATCGGGTAAAAAAGTGCGGCGATTACATGAGGGATTACGGTACCATCTGCAAGAAACTATGTTAAATTATTGATATTTGTGGAATTACCCAATGTTATATTATTTGGAACTTATATTATGTGGACTTAACCAACAATAAATTTTGGAAGTGTAACTGCAATTGTCTTCGTTCTACCCGACGCAATTCCCCCGAACATTTCGAAGCTAAAACTTCTTCAACTAGAAACAGATTTTTTAAAATCATAATAATTTGGTGGAGAAACCGAGATACAGCACTTTTTAGCTGCTGTAACTTTCCTGGATGCTCTCATATCCAGCAAATCTAAACTGTTATCGAAGCAAAATGAACTTTGAAGCATGGAAATTCCAGCACACAGCCAAACAAAGGAATCATGGATATCAACACCATAGGAACCTAAACAAGTTTGGTCAACATGAAAGACAACCAAACTACAACTTTATAGGATATCAGAGAAGCCTTATTGAAAATCATCAGGATCGACACACAAAATTCCAGGTACAAGAAACAGGAAAGCAACAGAAAAGGTACAAGAGTGTCAAACAACGTCAACGTGATTTTGACAGAAGACACAAATTTATTGAAGGTAAAAAGCTCTGTTCATCCTTGCCATTTTACGAACTTTCAAATGAAGAAATTCAAGACTTAATTCCAAGACATGAGTTCTATAAATCATCAAAAACTTTGAAATCAAAGAAATCAACAAATCCAAATAGAACAGAATCAAATAGTTTTCAAAATCAGCTTGATATTCAAGAGGAAATTAAGAAGAAAGATGATTACATTGCTCTCCTTGAAGAGAAAAACCTAAATTATGAGCAGAATATTAAGGCAATTGATCATAAACTGAACATGCTGATGCTTGTTGAAGCAAGAAACAACAACTTAAAAGTGGAATTAGCCATTCATAAACGAGAACCAACAGAAGACTATCCAATTAAAGACATAGAAGCTAATATCCAAAAGTGGCCAAGGGAGTTATTGGAAGAACTTGTGATCAAATACGCAGCAATAATTAATATTGCAGTGCCACTTAAGTTCTACATGACATTACATCAAGACAGTGTGCGTACTCTCGACACAAAGAAAATGCATCTTTACCGTAACAGACAGTTGCAGGCAAAAACAAAACATCCAATCAAAAAGTAAAATTATTAGTTTCAGATAATACTTTGAAATGTGCAAGTGATTAGAAAAGTGAAATTATGAAATATTTGGAAAAACAAAATAGATTTAGATATTTAAATGAAATAATTGAAATTTTAATATTTGCTTTTCAGGAAATGAACTTGGATAATAGGTCTTATCTAAGATAACCTATTACTCAAGGCTAAAATAATGTCAGAAGACATTAGAAAGTGATTGTTTAATTGTTTATGTTAATAACCTAAATCGGCTTTAACTCTTAATGAAAATCACATTTTGAGAGCATTTAAGGTAAACATTATTACAGTTAACTGTCACAAAAAACATATTAGGTAGAATATCCAAATAGACCTACCAAAATTTATAAATAGTGGAACATAAGTTGTAAAAAAAAACAACACATTGTTTTACTATAAATGTTTGTATTACCACTATATGTCTTAGGACATCGGTAAACAACACACTGTACCATTATATGTCCAAGGACATGGGTATAATTTACATCCAAAGTGACCACAAGGTACTACCTTCGGAAATAAAACCACGTTTTAAATTAAGGCAGTTGCAAAAGTAACTATGCCAAAATCTAAAATTATTCTTGCAAGATCTTTGTAAATAACCTTTCTTCTTTCCACAGTTACGGATAATATATCGCCAGTGATTGATACAGGTCAGAGTTACTGTTCTATCACTAACTGATGGTCCTAACTGTAAACCTCCTTTCTTATCATGTCGACATGTGTAAATTTTGTATAAAGGATCCATATTTTTGTACAAATGTATAAACACATTATTGTGATATATTGTTTGAAATATTATTATATATGTTTAATTTGCATAGTTTATTTCAGCAATCAAATCTTGAAATTATGTGCTCCATATATGATTTATCATTCAACTTTGGGGACCAAAGTTAGAAAAGCATGGGAGGAACTATTATGAACACAAATGTTGAATATTTTCTCTATAAAAATTATTTCATTATATCATGATAAAAAACCAATTTCCTGAACTAGAAGCTTATGTCACCTGAAGCCATAGGTGAAAATTGATAATTTGATTATCTGATTAAACTTATTAAAATTTCTTTGAAATGCAAAGAAGTGTCAACTGCTATCAATTTTAAGGTTTTATCACCTATTGTTTTATTGATAGATGAAGTCTTACTCTCCTGATCTCTCAGGATATCAATTGTTTGAGATATAAATCTCAAAAAATGTCAACTAAATATTTTAGTATAAAAACTGTAACCATTCTGCTTTTAGGCAGATTGGAAATTTACCATCTGCAAGAAACTATGTTAAATTATTGATATTTGTGGAATTACCCAATGTTATATTATTTGGAACTTATATTATGTGGACTTAACCAACAATAAATTTTGGAAGTGTAACTGCAATTGTCTTCGTTCTACCCGACGCAATTCCCCCGAACATTTCGAAGCTAAAACTTCTTCAACTAGAAACAGATTTTTTAAAATCATAATAATATCATTTAAAAATCCCATCTATAAGAAAGAATTTGACCAGACCTTTTGTGTTCTGTTATAGAGGTCATAAATTGGAGTCTATTTGGACAAAAATGATGTTTTTAGTGGTATATTCTTATTTATATTATTATAATTTTAAAGCTGGGGCTTTAATTACAAACAGTGAATAAAATATTAAGAAAAGTCTGATATTCAAAGTGCTTTAAAGTAAGAATGTTGTTTACCTTATAAAAACTCCCAGAGCAAAGTTCTTAAAATTGCATAACACAGATCTAAGCAGGAAAGTTCAGTAGGTCATTCATTGACCACGGAAAATAGCTCTTTCTCTCTGTTTTCTTTTGAGACAGTAGTTTGCTTGAAATTAATAGACTAAACCTTTTCTACAAAAATGCTTAACCTTTTCCTCCATATATATACTTTTTTTCAATGGACAATCAGTGTAGATCCAGATCAGTCAGCATATCCCTTTTGCTAAACAAAATCTACACTGTTAGCTTTTTTATTTGTTCAGTTAATTCTGACTAAAATTCAACCAGTGCAGATCCTGAATAGACTACATAAATAAGCCAGCTGATCTGGATTTACACTGTTGGCATAGCAAAAAAATATGTACGAGTGGAAAGAGTTTGGTCAAGATCAGGGCTAAAGACAATAAAACTGAGACTAGAGACCATACTCAATTCTCAAGCAAATGACTGCTGAAAACTGATACTAGTCTTAGAAAAAAATCACATGCTGGAGTTCTGAGACCTCCAATTAACTAGCCATTTTTTATACATACACGTACAACATAACCCTTTCCTCCTTATATACGCATTTTTACGCAGGTGGAACAAGTAGATCCAGATCAGCTGGCACATTCCTGCCGTCTGATCAGGATCTGCACTGGTCCCATTTTAGTTAGAAATAACCTAATACATAAAAAAGCGAACAGTGCAGATCCTGATCAGATTGTTTGGATGTGCCGGCTGATCTGGATCTACACTGTTCGCCCATGCAAAAAGTTGTGTATATGGATGAAAGGGTTAATATAGTCTGAACATTTTGTGAATGTACTTCAAATTTGTTGTTGTTGTTGTTGTTGCTTTACTTACAAATTTGAACAAAATATTCACAAAAGCCCATGTTCAGTGCTATAAATTACAAATGATTATTTCATAGAATATGTCAAAATTTACCCTATAAAAACTTCCAGAGCAAAGTTCTTAATATTGCATAACACAGATCTAAGCAGGAAAGTTCAGTAGGTCATTTAATATGACCAGCAACCAGAGCATTGAACTCCATAATGCATTCTTATACATCTTAATATAGCTGAAGACAGGTAGAACTATTGAAATTTTGTCACTTAAAATTTTCACTCTGCTACTAAAATTTTTGTTTCAAATTTTATCACTGAACAACCAGTGAATGAATTGTTCAGGAAAGATTGAATTTTTAGATGGTATAAAGTTTGTGCCAAAATCTGGTTGATAACTATAGAAAATCAAAGGTTAAAAACAGAATTTAAAAGAAAAAAATTTTGAAAACCCCAGGGCGGGGCCCCTGGGCAATTCAAGAACATGATTTTAATAATTTGAGTAGAGATCATTAATATCAATATTCATACCAAATTTGATGACAATCAGATAAAAAATGTGACCTCTATTGCATTAACAAAATTTTTGCTTTAATCTGACCTAGTGACCTAGTTTTTGACCCAAGATGACCCAGTTTCAATAGGGGTCATCACACCACCAAGAGAAACATTCTGACCAAGTTTGATGAAAATCGGTTGAAAACTGTGGCCTCTATCGCGTTAACAAAGAAAATGTTGACGGACGACGGACGCCGGACGACGGACATCTGGTGCCCCTCTGATCACAATAGCTCACTCAGAGCCTTCGGCTCTGGTGAGCTAAAAAGTAGGGAAAAGTAGGAAAAGTAGGAAAAGTAGGGCCCGCTTGAAAGCCTGCAAGTGACATACCCTCTTTGACAGGTGAGACCAAGCTGCCAATTAAGGGTGACACTGATTTTACCAAGGGAATCTTAAACATGTCATCTGGCTTTCAGTGTTTTTCACACATTACGGGCGCTGTGATTATACCGATACACGTTTTTCTTGAAGTACTCAATTTGATATAACGTGTAATTAAATAAAACGCAATCGACCTGTGGACCCCACTTTTTCCATTAAACGTAAAACACAGTAAAAGCCAGTTTGCATGATTTAAATAAGTTAAAATAATTACCTTTATGGTTGTGTCGGTTCTTACGAAATCCGCATTTTATTCCATTTATCTTTAATTATTACATATATAAACCGCATAATTTGAAAAACAGCCGTTAACTTATAAAAACCGCATGTATCCCTTACAAAAAACATGACCATGCTGAGTATTTGGTATGGAGGCAAAAAAAATCGATACCGCCGAACATCAAACGCGACTTCAAAAGACGTCGTTGGCTCGAAACATCCATCGGTGTTTATTTCAGCTTCGGTTAATAATAATTGTTTTACTTTGTCGTTCGTAAAAATGCAACCACGTTCGCGCGATTTACCTCGGCGGATCCTCCGCGACATCTGCTTATCACCGTGATGAATTTACACAATCACGGTGACGAGTGGACGTACGCGTATTACGGGGGACGAAAATTACTCTGTCCGTGATGAAAAAAATCGCGGGGATGAGCGGAAAAAAATAAATCCGCACTGTGTGTACTGTAGATGTTAGGTGTTTGGTTATTGCTAGGTTTCGGCCATATCAAGTGTAGATTTTTAAAATTATTTTAATAGTACATGTGTTTAATACTTTAATATGTTGTAATAATTGGGTTTTTGTGTATTTTCAGCTGACCAACTGGATGTTATCAAGAGGTCTAACCTTTGTGCTGAAAAACCTATGCTTTTACTATCACACTTTAAGTTAAACAGTGTTATAACATTTAGTAAATGTTGTTGATTCATCAAATAAAGTTTTAGTATGTAGTTGTTGTTCTCGTTTGATACTAAACTGAATAGATGTAGAAGCATGGTACACATCATTTGTCGCCGAAGTCTCCCACTTCTCCCTGAAGTCTCCTCACTTCTCCCTAAGCTGAGCTGAGGGAGAAGTCACTTCTCCCTAAAGTTTCAATGTAGCGAGAGCCCTGGACTACCACTTTTACTTTTTTAACGTTACCATTTACTCCTTATATACAACTTGAATGCACGGCGAACAGTGTAGTTCCAGATAGCCAGCATATTTGTGTCATCTGATCAGGATCTACACTGTTTGCTGTCTGATTTATTAGATTATTTCTTACCAAAAAGGGAACAGTGCAGATCCTGATCAGATGACACCGATGTGCCTGCTGATCTGGATCTACACAGGTCACATATGCATAAAAATGTGTATATATGGAGAAGGGTAAGGATTATCAGTACCTAAAAGTAGCATCTAGCTGCTGAGCCGCTGTGCCAGCCACCATGTAGATGGGATGCTGCTTCTGCGGGGACCATGCTATATTTGCTGTCCGGGCTATTTCTTTCACCTTCATCTTGTTGGGTTTTTCACTACCTGAAAAAAAAGATTGTAGAGATTTTTATTCATTAGACAAAAGATAACTATGTTTCAACTGTTTGTGAATGCTATTTTGGCAAAAACGTAACTAAGTCAAGTTAGTGCTGCCAGAGACTATTCAATTAACATAAATGAGACTATTCAATTAACATAAATTAATTTGGTTATTAATGGGTGTAACATCTGTCTGTTGGACTGTCAATCAAATGAACAAGGCACAAGTAATTCTTTCATTTTATTTTTGTTGGTTCGTTGGCTTTGGACCAACCAAGCAAATACAAGTACTCTTGAAAGTAAACTTTAAAGTAACCCTGCCAATAAAGGAAGCCATTGTTTCCCTTAGATTTAATGTCGCCCGCTATAAGGCTATTTTTCCGGTCCGACATTTTTTTCAAACAATGAGATGGAATCAGGTCTAGGAAATGGCCGTTTTTATGGGCTGTCTGTAAATTTACAGAATGTCAGTTAATTTATAGATAAATACGTCTGTAAATTTATGTAACAAGGGTTGATACAAAAGTTAAAACGTTTTAGAAATTCACAAATCTAAAGCATTTTTGTTAATTCTGATAGAAAAGAGCATAGCATGGGACATTAACAGAAATGGTTGAAGGTTGTTCACACTGTTATTTCCTCTCCAACATAGTCATCAATGACCTAACAACATTTCACATAATCATTTGAACATAATAAATTTGTAGATTTTCATTCATTTTTATTCCAGTGTGGTGTATAACCAAGATTCTAATTTTCGACACCTTTTGGAACCACCCTTGTCCATAAATTTACAGATGTATTTATCTATAAATAAACCAGGTTTTTTTTTAGGAAGAGGGGCTTTTTCAGGGGTTTTTGGGAAAAAGGCCCCTGCTCAAATTGGGAATTTTTCCATGCGGTAATTAGTCAAATTTGGGAAAAAAGTATCGACAAATCAAACCAATTGGGAAATTTCAACATTTATTTATCTGCATTATAGCTTGATCTGCCTTGCTTCAGTGTCCCTGAAAGAGTTACAAAGCTTTTCCAGAGTTTGTTCTGACAGCTCTACAGATGTATCACTTATACAGTTTATGTAGAATGGCCATCATCTATCTGATCCTCAGAAACTTGGCAAGTTTCCACTGACTGGGAAAGAACTTTCAGGGATAATAAAATTTTGAAACATTTGGGTACTAAGTTGGAGTACCCTTGGCACCTTTTTTTTCTCGGCCTTTTTGCATAGTTTTTACTATTATAGGACATTTTAAAATTTTCGTCACTAGTTTTCGCGAGTCAGTATAAAAACCGGTACTGCAGTACCATTTTTGCTTCCTCCTTTCAGTTTTGTACTCAGTCAAACGATTATCACGAAAATACTTTTGTTAATGAAATAAAAAATAATTTCTGTTAATATTCAAACCATAAATTGACTATAATATAAGTTATCCGGAACAATGGGCGCCGCGACCCATCTTCAACTTGCGGTCCGGTAAATACCGGCTTTTACACAATTACATATGTTTTTCATAGAAAGTAGTTTTCACAGATCGCCGATTAAAAGTAAACAAACGATTCGCGTATATTGTATAGTTTCTCGTTTATTAATTTGTAAAGGCAAAATGCATTTCGGTTCAAAGGGGGAGTTAATTTACGAGATTGGGATTTTTTTCTTGAAATTGGGAAAAATGGTCGCTATTTTACATTGGTAACGGGGCTGAATATCGGCCCCGTGTGACAGGCTGAAAAAGCCCTGCACTGTCAAAAGGGGAAAAATGCATGAAAAATACAAAATTGGGGAAAATTTAGTGTATTATACACTCTTACTTGTATTAGCTACAGTGAATGTTTATACTCAAGTTTATGCTTCTGTCTGTCTGTTTTACTTTAGCTTTCATTACCAAGCAGTCTATTTAGCATACAGAGGCATATCTCTTTGTTATAGTTCTGTTCTTAAACAGTACAAGAATAAGTTTATTTATACTTGCTCACTTTTGGAGACTGCTTAAAATTTATCCATTAATTATGTGTTTTGAATCAATATCATTTCGGATGCAAGATTTCCAGAAATCTTTTGTTTAGGCCAGTGCTTGGGTAGTTATTGATAATTTCCAACTTAATTGCTGAATTCCCCAAGAAAATTAAATATTGCTGCTCAAAAGGAGGGTTCGAGCAATTCCACTGACCCCCCACGCTGATACGCACATGCTAATACAACACGCGACGAATGATGATAAATGATTATAAAATTACATGGTACTTTGACTTTTAAATGTCGAGATAATTATTTTTTATTGTAGTTGTGAGTCACATCGTAAATTTGGACTTAATGAATACTCTGGAAGATACTAGATATAAAATTCTTGGAATAATAATTGCCCGGCAGTTTTAAATGTGTGTTTCACCTGACGATTCGTATTTTTGTGACAGAACATGGCGCCATATTCTGTTGTTCGTATTTTGCATTATTCCTCGTTCGTTTTACCTTACAAGTGCAAACAAGCCACATCCGTTTAAAAGCACGCCGAAGACAATATACGACATCAAGCAATTTACTCAGTTAATCTTCAATTGTCAATTATCAAAATAACAGATTCTTTTTTTGCCCGGTGTCAGAATACATTCCTCAGTGATAATTAGACCAGCGTGCATGTGTTTACTCCACTGGTTGGTATTTTTTAAGTGGGAAGAACTTATTGTTTTAGCAAAACATTTTTCACTATCAAATCGTTAATGGTGTAACCTGAAAGAATATAGGCGGTGTTTAAATTTACTACGACCGTCTACGTTGATGGTTGTGATTTTCTTTTTCGCAAGTCTGCGGGACGTATGTTATCGAGAAATTCAGCAGACAGGTCGTATTTTAGCTGTAATTTACGGCCATATGCTCACTAATGGTACTCAACTGATGTAAAATCCACTTAAAACTGGCAGGTAGAATGCCTTTATTCCCAACACGACGATAAACCATTACCAGTAATGTTTAAGTTGACGACCAGGATACAGTGTTTGTGATGTAGCGAATATAAATTTTTGTAACATTCGACAAATAATACTGTGTACGTACCTAATTTCTAACAAATATTCGTGAAAATAGTGCAGATTTCGGATGAAATAGATTAAAAATAACTATAAATTAAGCTTCTGTTTACATTTTGCTAAAAAATTATCACTTTCCAAGGGGGAAAGTGATTTTTGTTGGGGGAAAAAAATTTTGTTGGGAATTTTTTTTCCCGGGGAAGACACTGACTATCAGCATCAGTTTGTTAAGGAAAAAAACCTGTAAACTGACAGACTGTAAATTTAACAAGAGCTGTCAGAGGAGACAGCATGCTCGACTATTCGAATCATTTGAAACAAATGCAATTTGAAGATTAAAACAATAACAACTATGGCCATACATTCATGTGCAATCAGGAAAAATATTTACAAGTGAATGGAACGGGAGAAATTCTTTTCAAATAACAGAAATAATTCCTAAATGTACCATAAATATTAAACTGAATAGGGGAATAACTATGAAATATTTCTGAATTTGTTAGAAAACTTGTTAGTAATTTTTTATTAGCGACATTTACTTTTAGTCAAATATCAATCACTTCAGTAATGTTACAGAAAAAGAACTGAAATGAAAATATAATGGTAGTTTGAAGTTGATACAGTACAGGTCGGGTGTCTTTTACATTTTTCACCCGTCCACCGCGTTAATAAATCAGTCCGGGTGGAAATTCACCGCGAATATGTCCTTCCGACGCCGCGATTTCCGGGTGATTTGCCGTGATTCGCGGCGATAATTCGGCAGTCATTCTCGCTCTTCTCGTGTTCATCGTCAGCAGTTTAGCTTCAGGGTCGATCGCGGGGGATCTCGGTGAAAAATCTTTCGAGAAACGAGTGTTAATTAACAATTAAAATGTAGTTTTTTTAATGTAAAACATTCTTTCTTTAACTAATTTGAACGTAATATTGTATCCAAATAATGTAAAAATTTTAGTCGCGTAATCGGACGTGCCGATTCGTCAGCATTAAACAAAAAAAATTTGTTTGTTTGCATATCTTCTGTGAAAATATCCAGTTTCTTAATAAATGTAATAACTTTTTAATATAACAGAGCTTGGTTTTATCACCGACGCCCGATTTTTGCAAACTGACATAAATTAGTCAATAACTATTTTGAAAGTGCTTACCTGCCAACGTAAGAAGCTTGGGGTTAATTAATCCATATAAAACGCAAATTATCAACAGCTTTGTTGATTGCCAAACAAAAGTGACACACTACTCAACGACAAATCAACTCTTCAACGAACATTTTGAATGCAATGAGTATGTCGTGAACACAAACATTGTTTATTTAAATAACATTTGTCACAGGCATATGCTATTAATTTCCAGCATGTTTTGATTATACAATGTACAACTCTAATTTGTTTCGAGCAATCTTAATTTTTTGTTGAGAGTCGAAAAATGAGTCAATCTGTTAAGAATAAAGAACGCCGACGTTTGATCAATAGTTTTTTTACCCAACACGGCACCTTTGATCTCGGAAAATCAGTATTACTCGTCGGCGTTCTTTTTGAAGTTAATAAACAGAAGTGATGATGAAATATACAATGCTGATCACACAGGTGTTCAAACAGGTGTTGATTGCTCATAAATAAAGATGTTTTAGGAAGGGATTGGGGAAAAATACTGACAAGATGGATTTTATACATGTAGCTAATGTACTTGGCTGTTATATTTCACCGTTATTTATTTTCTCAGCATGTTCGGAGTAATTGTTAAAAAGAATATTATACATTTATCTTTCATCAAAATAACAAGTAAGGAAACGATAAGGTAAGAACGACACAATTTTTATTCACTTTTCTCTCTCAATAATGATCTATAATTTCCAGTTTACTGTGTGTTTCAACCGCATTTATACTCGTATTTTAAATGACATTGAATTCCGATCTGAGGCATAAATACTCTACTTGTCGATGAATTCTTATAATTTGCCGTAAAATAATTAACAATTTAATAACCGTTGTTCACTTTTTAAATGAGTTTACTCATTCTAAAAGATTTTTTTGTAATGTTTGCAAGCTAGTTATTTTGCAATGACCGTGACAACATACCACTTAGAAGCATAATTGGCAGCAATTTACGAGGGGATGCATAAAGGTGTTTATGTCAACACGGAAGGTGTGAAAACTCCAGTGTTTCAAATAATGGACAATATATTTGTGCATTGATCAAGTTTAAGTCTTTTCTTTGATACGAAAATACGAACAACATATTTCTTTTTACATTTGTAAATAAATAAATTCGGAAGAATGTCTTTAAATCGCAGGTAAATCTTAACCGCGATTCGCGCTGATAAATCGCGGCAAATCACCGTGATTTTCTTGTCAAGTGATCGCGGTGGCAAGATCGACGATCACCCGTGATCACCCGAAAAAAATTGGATGTCGCGTTGACCCTGAAATGCGGTGATGGGTGAAAAATGTAAATGACACCCGACCTGTACTGTACCTTAAGTATTTGCAAAGTTATCGATGAAGTGCACTTAAGTGAAAATATAAGTGAAACTAGAAATGTGTCCATAGGACACGGATGCCCCGCTATGCATCATTTTCAGACACTCAAGTGCAATGATGGGAATAATACGCGATACACTGCCCTTTCATGGTGAACATTTGTGTCAAGTTTTTTTGAAATCCCTCCATTTATAATGAAGTTACAGCCTGGACAAGAAAATTCTATTTTTGGTAACAGTGACCTTGACCTTGGACCTTCAGGCTTGGGTATTGTGCGGACACACTGCCTTTTCATGAACATTTGTGCAAAGTTATTTTAAAATCCCTCCATTTATAACAAAGTAACAGCCAGGACAAGATAATTCTATTTTTAGTAACAGTGACCTTGACCTTTGACCTACAGGCATGGGCATGGTACGTGACACACCGCCCTGTCATGGTGAACATTTGTGTCAAATTATTTTGAAATCCTTCCATTCATAACAAAGTAACAGCCTGGACAAGAAAATTCTATTTTTAGTAACAGTGACCTTGACCTTGGATCTACAGGCATGGGTATTGTGCGGACACACCGCCTTGTCATGGTGAACATTTGTGCCAAGATATTTTGAAATCCCTCCATTCATAACAAAGTAACAGCCTAGACAAGAAAATTTTATTTTTAGCAACAGTGACCTTGACCATTGACATACAGGCTTGGGCATGTACGTGACACACCGTCTTGATATGGTGAACAATTATACCAAGTTATTTAAAAACCCAATAAGAAATAACAAAGTTACAGAGCGGACACGATTTTGCAAGAAAATTCTATTTTTAGTAACAGTGACCTTGACTTTGGACCTACAGGCATGGGTATTGTACGCGACACACCGCCTTGTCATGGTGAACATTTGTGCCAAGTTATTTTGAAATCCCTCCATTCATAACGAAGTTAAGGGCCGACTGTATATTTTGCTTAACACAAAATGTAAGCGAAAAAGGGGCATAATTTGAAAAATATTGGAAGAAGGGTTATGGGTCTTGTTGGTTATGATGTAGATTTTGATGGTGAAAATATATTTCAAGTTTCAAGGCAATATCTCAATTAGTTTTAAAGTTAGAGGCAAAATGCATATTTTGCTTGACACAAAATATAAGAAAAAAGGGGCATAACTTGAAATATATTGACAGCAGAGTTATGGGTCTTGTTGGTAATGATGTAGAATTTGATGGTGAATATATATTCCAAGTTTCAAGTTGATATCTCAAGTAGTTTATAAGTTATGGACCAAAGTGCATATTTTCCTTAACGCAAAATTTAAGTGAAAAAGGGGCATAACTTGAAAAATATTGGAAGCAGAGTTATGGGTCTTGTTGGTAATGATGTAGAATTTGATGGTGAATATATATTCCAAGTTTCGAGTTGATATCATAAGTAGTTTTCAAGTAATGGACCAAAGTGCATTTTTTGTTTAACGGACGCCGACGCCGACACCGGGGCGAGTAGGATAGCTCCCCTATTCTTCGAATAGTCGAGCTAAAAATACCTGTAAACTGACAGACTGTAAATTTACAGACAGTCCATAAAAACAGCCGTTTCCTAGACCTGGGAATGGCAAAAAACATTGCTTGTAGTAACAGGTCAGAGATATGGCCCATTTGAACCAGGATGGTTCAATTGTACCATGCTGGTTCAAATGGACCAGTTTTCAACATGTACACATATGCCAAATGAACCAGGTGTGTTAAAAAAAAAATGAAATAAAAAGTTTACACTTACACAATTATGTGAAATAAAACGTTCGAAAATCAGTTTTGGTATATAAAAATTCATTGTAGCACGACCTTCACGAATATGTTGGCTATATAAGAGACGTTTTATTCAATTCATGCGCATACCTACGAAAATCCAAGCAGTGGTTTGTTAGGAAATCAAACTTACAGTGTTGAGGACAAATCGGGATTGTAAAAAAGGTAAAATACCTTATTACTTTACAATTTAATTTCTTTGTAATCTGTTTCAGTTGTTGTCAACCATGCTTATGTTACCTGTATGTAGAAAAGCAGCCAGGGATGCTGATTTTACAAGGGAGTTAACTCTCCTTTCTCAAAGGGAAAAAACTCGTACAACTTATAAGGCAGTATGGTGTACTGTATTGGCATGCTAAACTGCAAATTTATTACTGCTATTTTTCTAACTTAAAATAATAATAGAATTTGTAACAAAAAGCTAATATCGTTCTTTGAAACGTCCGATACACAAAATAAAAACCTAAATAGGTATTGATAATATTATGGCAAATATTGGACACCATACATGAAATAGTAGCTTTATATTGTTAGTTTCGTAATAAGTTCATACGAAACTAATGTTCAAAATAAAATTAGGATTTCCTCCGTTTTTATCGTATGTAATCTCTCTCCGGATTTGCAAATGGCTGACAAAGATGCAACAGAAATTTTTAGTTCGTTAATTTGCACATATTTCTTCATAAATAACATTTTTAGAATATGTCCATAATGCGCAACGATTTCTGAAGGCAGTTCACATCATTTCCCATTCCAATATCAATGAAATAAGGTATGCTAAATTAAGTAGATACATGTGAAAGTAAAATGTGTGCTTACAATTGTGCGACTCGTCGTCGAATGAAACTATTCGGCATTTAAAAATAAAAATCTTGTGTTAGAGACAACATATGGTTCATTTGGCATATGTGTACATGTTGAAAACTGGTCCATTTGAACCAGCATGGTACAATTGAACCATCCTGGTTCAAATTGGCCATATCTCTGACCCGAGTAAAACTAGCAACCCCACATGATTTTTAAAAACTATTTTTATTTATCTAATATTTACATTTCTATATAGAGGGGAGTTTACTGATAATAAATATGTTTAAATTTTTAAAATATCTTAATAAATAAAAAAGTTATGGGGATTTAAAGTTTCAGAAAAGGTGTAATTTTCTGGAATTTTTGCCCTATATAAATGTATAGTTTCTTTCGCTCAGTCGCGGCACCGTTGAAAAGGCAATTCAACTTTAAAGTTCCATATTTCTTTTATTTTTAAGATATCATAATGAAACTTGGCAGTTTTGTACTTTTTTGTCTGCTGAATCCATCAGTGTAATTATTTTTTAGCTATCTTTTACCATTATCATTTTAAACAGAATTAAGTTCAATATTTTCAACTTTTATTTTTTTCATTTTTCTTGTGTACAATTTTCAACGAAGAAACCATGTAAAAGCACAGTTTTCTTTCCTTTTTCAACCCAACCTGGTATTTAAGAAAGGTTGTTCCTTTTACAATGTCTGTTCACAATTCATTATATTGTTTTTCATGTAATCTTAATTTTTTTCTTGCCCCTTCTGAAAGATTTCGATTTCGGAAACTAAATCATTTAACTTCAAACTAACTTCAGTAACCGAGTCCTCACATAATAAAACTTTCTGCAATAATCAATTTTCTTCTTGAATTGGTACATTTTGCTTGCTATTGGCTTAAACTCCTTTGCAAGTAATTCTAAACCCTCTAAATCTTTTATTTACACTTTTTTGTTCTGACTTAGGCTTCAAAATTTTGAAATTGATGGAGAGCAGATTTGTGTTGATAAAATTTGCTCCGAGCAGTCCATGTATTTTTACAAATTCCCAATGGTATTCTTTCTATTATCAGCAAATGTTTTTAGTTCTTATACAAGTCCATTCCAATGAAAGTCTATGAAATCCAGTGACTTGTTTTTAATATCTTGCTTTGAGATTTTCAAGGTCTTGCACACAGGTACAAGATATAATTCAGCTTCATCCATCACATTCATTGTCATTGGACAGGCTTGAAATCTAATAACTGAAAGGAACAACAAAAATAATGTAAATTTATTTAAAAAATATTATTTCTCTTAACTACCAAAATGTAAACTTTGTTTGTCCGCAATTTCACATTGCAGGCACATGTAAACGCATCGATTAATTATAGCGTAGTGGCGGGGGTGGGGGGGGGGGGGGGGGGGGGGGGGGGGGGGGGGGGGCGAAAATTTTGAGTACGAATTATTTTGAATGTTTTATACATTATGAAAATTATTACCTATTTTAACTGAAATTTGTCAAGATATTGTCTAGAAAGAAAATTTCGATGGAATATTCTTCAATAATATATCGCATTTCGTACATTACGTTGATCGCTTGGTTGGACGGGGAAACGGACGTTTTTTTTCTCCAAATTACATAATTATTTCAGCGTTTAAGCTAAAAATTTTATAAAATAAACAAAATATAATCACTTACCGATTGATAAACACCATTATATAATAATTTGAGCAGGTTTTATATTCGATAAATTGCCGATTAAACGGTACATGTATTGAATTTACGGATTTCCAAAATGGCGACGGCCGCGGTTGTTGGCGTAAACGCAGAGAGGGAGGTACTTCAAATAAAAATGCGGTAGTGTTGTAATTATTTCCGATCAAAGACTTTTACTTTCAAAATAAAGCTTAAGATTTCTATTTTTTTAAACTGTGCAAAAAATGAAAATCGAGTGAGTACTTTTTGTAAAAAATCGGTTCAACTTTGAGGGATTATTTCTCGGCGTGGGAGCGGCCTATGAAAATTGTTCGAGTACCTACGCAATCGTCAATCATTTCTCTATCCAATTAGCACAGTCCCATTAATGTTTAAATGACTTACAATTACCGCATTTGCGAAATAAACGGGTAGGTGTTACCCGCGACGCGCCTGGAAGTAGATGCGATCAGATTATGATAATTTATCCTAATCAGCTGCAATTAACTTGGCATATGGTTTATTTTTATAGATTATGTGCCAAAATGATTTACACAGAATTGTAGATAATTTTATTAGCTTTTAAAAGACATAAATTACATGTATGTGTCATAAATAATAAAGATGCTATGGTAGAAAAACTACACTGACTATAGGATTTTACTGAAAGTCCAGATATTTATCTGGTATAATTGAGGCTTATCAGGGTTGCTAGTAAAACCTCAAATCGTACAGGCTGATGGCATCTGCATCAAATTGGTAAAGCTGTACCTCATTATGTCAGTCAACTAGCTGAATATCTTTTAATCATCCATCTGCATTTATGTTGACCAGTACCACCAGCACCAACTTACAAGCTTGTTTTTCCGGCTTCAACTGTCATGACTGTCAAAATCAATAAAGCAAACGAATCTATGTCGTTCTTACCTTTTTGAAAACAATGTCAGTAGAACGACACTGCAAAATGTAGCACCTTACGCCAAAATAAACTTACAACGTTTATCTAAACTTTAACAATAGCAGTTCTCATTATATTAGCAAAAACACATGTTAAAATATCTCATATACCAGACGTGGCAAATGACACACATCCCACAATGCGTTGTACCGGTGATGTGTAAGTTTTGTGAGTCGTGGTATTTACATTATTTGGGTGTACTTAAATAACAAAATGGTGGTAAAAAGGTATAAATAAGCTAAAAGAAGTGGAAAAGGTGAAAAAGGCGATACAATAAAAGGTGGAAAAATATTAGAAAAGATGGCTGAACAATAAAAACACCTACATTAATAAATAAGTGAAATATGCATATCAGGAATGGCCACATCCAGCAGAAACAGCCCACACACATAGCCAAAAAGTAGAGAGGAGAAGAGAGAATGGTTTTACAATAATCAGTTTAAAAATAGACGCCACAAACAATTAACGAAAGTGAGAAACCGAGGGGTTATCGCCGTGGAACGGTCAGTGGTAAAACAATTTGACACTGGGGGTTTAAATAAGGTTCTAGGGTGCACCAACCTCACACTTGCCCCAAAAGGTTCTCGTATCACAAAACAAGTACAAGTTGTCTGTGTGAAATAACTCCAACACACCCATCATCTCAACAATGTTGCATGCAAAAGCACACGAACATATAAAACATAGGAAGCTAATTGCATTGCAATGAACTTACCGAGAGCAGAGCACATGGAGTCAAATCAGCAAAAACACGATGACACGGAAAAATTAACATCGATCTTCTAGGTTCTTTAAAAATATCCCCATAAACCATCAAACACTCCTAAACCCCTACCTCTGTCGTGAAACTAAAGAGATAAGCATAATGATAAACTGTAGATGGGTTAATCACCAGGTCTGCAGAGCGTTAAAGAATATCATGTTGGTAACCTTTCTCTTTGAATTTACAGATGGTTTTTACGAATAACCGGGAACAATTAACACTGCCTTTTATGTTCTTAAGTTTATAAATGAAATCTCCATTAAAAAAACTGGCTGTGAAATATCGTGTTGCAATAGTAATTTTAAACTGCATCTGTATTTTTGAATTAAATCTGGGTATCGGCGATAAAACCGGAAAAGGTTTTCCTTAATTTGTGATACCGATTACCTTGTTTTAAAAGTTGTTTTTTCTGTTATGCAAAGATTACCTTCATCGGAATCATTAACATCAGTGCAAGCTCTAGATAAGTTTATGTGAATTATGTTCTTCAAGACTGAAAGATTGTCAAAGCCAGCGACAGAAGGACCACAGGTGCCAACAGATTATTCCTTCCCTATACAAACGTTACTTTGTACAAGTAGTCCTTATTCCCAAGAACAACACAGGACTTGAATCGACTACCAACAACGACCACGGACATATCGGACATTGAGGCCTTCAATGCTGCTCTTCACGCTTCAGTAGCATCCCCGCCCCTGTCCTCAGCGTGGACATCTTCACGTGTGTACTATAGTGTTAATTGTACATAGACTAACATTTTAAGTGTACATCTACCTGGAAATGTAAATGTCTTGCCCCAACCAAGTTCCGTGGACACAAAACAATCTAGCCTTGGATTCCTGTCCTGTATTATGGAGGAAGAAGGAAAAAGGTGAAAAAAGCGAAAAAGGTGGAAAAGGTTGTAAAACTTGCAAACAAGTGGAAACATATCAGAAAACGATGTTTAAAGACATCGGTCCTCTAATTCACCCTCCTCTTGCCCCTCGATCCGTCCTTCCCATTCTTCTCCCTCGTTCTTTCCTTCTCCCTCCTATTGTACCTTCGTCCTATTTCTTGTCTGCTCCCCTTCTTCCCCCATCTTGTCTCTCATCTACATTTTCCGTCCGCCTCCGTTCCCCCATCATTTCCCTTCTGTAATTAGATTTCATCATGCCGGACTAATACAACTTAAGAATATTTTCGTTAAAATATTCAACTTCCATGTTCACAGTCATATCCACAGTGAAAAACGGTTGTCATTTAGGTTAACATTGCTTATGATTTAATCCATATCAAGAAAGATAATTCGTATAATCACGTTTTCCACACAACAAATGTGGTACAACTGATCATTTCAAACATGCAAAGCAATTATGTTTCTTATCACCAATGAGATTGATTGCGACATTTACATTACCATTGAAAGAAAAGAACCATGTTTGCTTAAATCTAACTTTCGTTTTAAACTTCAATTGAAAAATAGTTGGTTGTTTTTAATTATTGTTTTCTGCCAGTACGAAGATTGTTTTCTCGTTTAAGGCAAACTGATTGTTTTATTTGGTGAACATGTCATGGTATTAAACACCTCATTGAAGGTTCCCTGTTCACCGTCATATGCATTAATGACCTTGGTAATCTGAGTGTCCAGTTAACCTGAATTAAGAGAAAAGTTCTCCAGGACTACCAATCTCGGTTTTTAAGGAATGTTTCATGTGGTTGCCTTTATTAAACATTACAACTTGTTCATAAAAAATTACTATGTTAAATATTTAGTCTGCTTGTTTTGTAAGTAACTTGGAGTTTTTTTTGTAACCGAATTCGCTCATAAAGCTTCAAGTTACAAACTGCAATTATTATGCACATGTATAAAAATTATTTCATTTATATTTCTTAGTATTCCCTTCTTTTTTTAAAAAAAATGCATCTAGTACCATGTATCTTGCGAACACGGATACATACTTAGATATTTTGAATTTCAAAAAGTACAAATCCGAATTTAGAACAAAATATGAAATGTAAAATTACTATAATTAATCTTAAGAGTTTCTTCGGCTAAAAGCGAACCACGCCAAATTCCATTTATTAAAAGGGCGATAACGCCATCAGATTCAGACTGTGGAATCATATTTTAATCTAGTTATCATTCTTGCTACAGTTTTCTTCCATGGTGCAACTGATATTTTATACTTAGTGCAAGGGAGAAAACTCAATAATTGAACACTTATCTCAACCTAGTTACAAAAAATGTAACTATTGCCAGTTACATCCCTGACTGATTTTCGGGTCGTTATTGTTATCTATATGTTAATCGTAATCGTTTGTAAGTTTCTTACGAAAGTAATTGTTTCCATATCACCATCTTGGTGCAAAAACGGTTTAACGTACCATTGAAATATGAAGGAGTGAAACCGTTTTTGCACTGAGATGATAATAAGGTCTTTTGATTAGATTTTCAGTCTAATGGTCTTGGAGTGTTTGCAATCAGGTCTAATTTTCTTATTTTGACAAAAATGAACTTTGAAAACCATCAGACACGACAAATATCAAAATATTACCGGCTCTATTGAGACTGTTCATGGACAGTAATAGATGCATGTAAGTGTCCGCGCCGCCTAGCCACAGGGTTGATCTCAAATCAGTATCTTCAGATATATTTTTCGTGCTCAACGGCTTTCAAAGATGGTTATTGATAACGGCACTGAATGAATGTACGGGACGACTTTTTACAGCCGTCACACGGCAAAAACAACGCTACTGTGATATTTAAAATAGATAGAAAGGGATGTTTGAAAGCCTCTGAACACAACAAATATGAAAATATCGCAGTTCGGTTTGCATGAGCCTGTTCATGGGCAGTAACGGAAAAGAATATTAGAGAAATATCTTCATTTTTACTGTGTAGATATCGAGAAAAACTCAACCCGATTCAAGGCAGCTTAGAAAGAATTAAGCATTTCCGTTCCAGTTTCTCACAAAAGGTCCAGACAAATCGAAATATTTGCTTCCGTGTCTCTCAAGCATACTGTTTCATTTTCATGAGATAATTATGCTTTTTTGGGAAATGAAGATGAGAATAATATCGCTACACTTTGTTATTTTCATAGCGTTTACAGGCAAGATTAAGTGAAGAAAATGGTGGAAACGGGCGGCGTTTAACTGTTGAGAAATATTAAAATAAAGAAAAATGTAAGCCACTTTTAAAATTTATTTTCAAATGCAACAACAACTATACACATCCATGTACCAGAATATATAACAATTAATTATGAGGAAATGTACTTAAAGTCAGTCGAAACTTAATGGGGATATATAAAACATAAAAGATATTAACACGGATGTAACTTAAGTTTAAAAATATCTGTGTTTTCTTAATGAAGTGCCCGAAAAAATGGATTTAAAAGTATAAATTTTACATAGTGTTAATTATCTAATAAGATAATTTTTCATTAAAGACATAAATTTTAAAACTTAAAAATGGCACCATAAGTAAATTTAAATATTTTATAAATAGTGTGGAAATGTATAATTAATCTCAAGACCATACAAGTTCAAGTATGCCTATATACTGCCACACAAAATGGTTGTCATTCCGCGTGATTTGAAATTAGGATATCACCGTCAAAGGAGGTAAAACTGATAACTACACTTAAGTGAAGTATAGGGAGACTTTTAAAACCGCCACACGGCACTTAACATCCGCTGTAGTATTAAATTCAATGTAAAGATATCAATGCCATACAAAACCGGCTGCAGCGCCTAATCAACCATGAAAGAGACAGACACAGTGCATACCATCCGTATCTCACCCAAAATACGTAGTTTAAGTATAACCATACATTGCCACCAATAATAATTGACATTCTGCATGGTTTGAAATTACCATAAAGGGAGGTAATTGAATTGAAAGTGTCACAGACTGAATACATGATGATGATGACTGAATATGAAAATGAAGTTTAAGCCCTAACTGTATTTATTGAGGTCTCTTTTTTCCAAACAAAAGATGATTTGATTGGACGCAAAATGGCACCGTTTGAAAACATTGGTGTAATATCATTTGTGTTGAGGTGAGATATGTTTAAAAATTATAAAGAAATTCCAAAAGTATAAACTGTAATAAGAGTCTGACATTTGGCATTGTCGAATGCGTTAATTGCTCGAGTGTTATTATGTGATTACAATATATAAATATTAGGGATGGGATCGAATATTAGAACATTCGAATATTCGTTTTGGCGACGAATATTCGAATACGATTTCGGTATTCGAATATTCGGGATTTTTCTGAAAAATATATACATGTATTATTGCTCTCTAAAGACTTTTGCATTAAAATTACTGGAGTTGTAACAAATAAAATGCGTTTTTACCGGCCTAAACGCCACTTAAAGGTAGGTTATACATTCTTTCAAAAATATTACAAGTTAGATCATTAATTGATTTATTGTTCTGATTGATGGTTGAGCCGGGTAAAAACGCCTAATTGTCTTCCTCATTATCTCATCCATACCAATTTCAAGATAACATAGGTACAAAATTGTGACAATACAAACAAAGTGTCACACAGGTGGTGTTATTTCATCCTTAATAATTGGACTTACTCAGGCGACGGATTATGGCCTGTATATTGTCACCCACGACGCTAATTGGCAAGCTGACATTTTATTGAAATATCCAAACAAGTGTTTCAATGTATGTTCAATGTGGTTTTCTGTCTGAGCTATTTCATTCCTATTTAACAGCCATTCCATTAATATCATTTTACATTGTTTACAGTCACCATTAATTATGGCACCATCATAAAACCGTGAAATGTTATGTCGCTAGAGTCTCTTAAGCGTTCATGTTGTTCTATAAATAGACTGCAGTTCGGACTGTCAGGGTCTAAGTCAATTCTTCAGTAAAGAATGATATCCGCAAATAACAACAAACAAAACTGGTTTCGATTCAAACTAGTTTTCTCAATTTATACCTACACATATATTTAACAGAAATGAACAGCAAACACTGATTTGATAATATACTTTCCAAATGTAACATATTTCGGATGAAAATTCGGACATTAATTTTGGGTTAGTGGACATATAAACTAAACTCGGAAAAAGTCGAATAAAATTCGAATATTCGAATATATTCGAGTATGTCTGACGAATATTCGAATCGTGATTTTGGTATTCGATCCCATCCCTAATAAATATATTTGCTTGCGAAATTTAATAAAAACAAATCCGTGTGAAAGGCCCATGCTTTTAGTACAATACAAAGGATAAAAATATAAAAATAATGCATGCTTGTTTCTTGTTGTGAAATCTCTTGTATTTTGAAAGAAATTAAGAGTTTTGACTTGTCACAGCGTGAGAATTAGTTTGCAGCCAGACCGGGACTCGAACCCGGTACTCCTCGCTTACAGGGCGAGTGCTCCCGACTGAGCAATCACACATATTCTCCCAAGATAGTGACTAGTTTCGTACCATGACACAATGATACGCAGGCAAATATGTAACTAATTATAAGAGAAAGCACTTGAGCATAACATAAATAAAATCTATATCATTAATGCTGATGGCTTATGGCAGTTGCACCTTGGCGGTTGACAAACATAGAATAGTCGAGCTTAAATGCAGAATAAATGCCGCTAAGTACATGTAGAATAAAAACCGCTTAGTACAAATGCAAGTAACATAAATGCTTTAAATATCTACAAAATTGAAATTTGTTGTTCCATACTTATCTAATTAAATGCAATTCACTGTTGTTCATTTAAAAACTTATAAAATTTATATATTTCCTGGTGCTAATTGAGTAAGTTTTACTTCATTTTGCTGTTAATTAAGTAACATTCATTAAAAAAAATACAAATGTTTAAATCGTTAAAATTACACTCATTTGAATTGACCAACGAAGAATAAAGATCTTAAAAGTCGATACTTGTCTATGGTATTGTTTAAGAGTTTTTACAGTATCTAAACGTGGATAAGAGAAAGAACAAAGCATGAAGTTAAGTGTACAAATAAATTGGAGAGCTGGAAAAATACTAAAATCTGCCTTCTGAGATGGTCTCATCCAGTATCAAAGTTTGCAACGTTTGGAAACTGTATGACTCTTCAAAGGAATTGAGATTCGAGTTAGGCTTAAAACTCGAAATGTCTATGATCTACATGCAATTCAAACATCCCATATAATCATTTAAGAATACAACACATATATATTAGGTCTATCATTGATCCGTGCACTTGCACCACACGTACAGCGTCCAACCTATTCACGTCCTGAAAAAACACCAAACAGCAATCAATAAAATATTACAAAATTTAACGTGACGAAGTAAAGTGAAGGGAATTATTGTCTATCAATATTGACCTGGCACTCTTGCATTTTATCCTGTAGTCAGTAAATTTTGTAAAGTTTACGATCTATTTGTAAATAAATGTGAATGTATTTAACCAGTTTTTAAAACGGTCAAAATTAAGAAGCCCGCATAGCGTTGTCGGTAAAGGTATTTCAATTCAAGAATATAGACGTAAACTCGTGGGTTCGAATTCATGTTTCTGCTATTTTATTTTTATTTTAAATTCGTCATTCTCTTGTTAGGAGTACACTAAATTACAGAAAATAAAAGCCACTTAATGTTTTAAAGTCACGAACTCAGTCCTATAAAAAACCATTCCATGAGTGAACAAATGTATAAATATATTCGCTGGTAATGTATCCGTGTTTTTCCATTGGCTTTTGCGAAAGTTAAAGAGGTGCCAGGTCAATATTGTTGAACAATATACATGAAACTATGCATTGTTATCTTGTCGTCTATTTTTAAAGAAGAGTTTAAATTTTTAGCTGAAAGTCTTTTCCACTGTGAAAAAGTTATTCTTCATTACTTGAAATCCAACTGTATTCAGTCTACCATCATATGTTCGCGTTCTTTTCATACGTTACAATCTGCACGAGAATTCAAATTATTTATGCAATGACCATTTGATTGGGATTATAATGGCCGTTATGTTAGCACTTATTTTTATATGTACAGAAAAGTTAAAAGAATTAGTTCTTTTATATAAATTTAACAAATGCTTCAATGTTATTTTACCAATAACTCTTTGTTTCTGTTTTGCTTTACAATAATTAGATAAACATCATTTATCAAAACTATTTTTGTTGAAAAAAAATCGTAAGCCTGCTGTGGGATTTGAACACATACGGCGACCGCATAACACCGAACATGCTTTTCGATTGAGCTTACCGGGACAACCCCAAAAGTTTGTGCGGATACCCCGGAAATGAAACACCGGAAACCGATTTTATACTAATAACATTACTAAGTGATTTGTACGAGGTGACTTTCTACTGAAGTTAATGAAGTTTTATAGACTAATTTTATCTAACACAAGAGCTTTTCCCATCTGCTCGTGGAAATAGTGCTATATGCATAAGCTGTGCAAGTGGCCTTTTTTACTATTTTAATCAGGTGAAATTTTAGAAGGCCCACAAACCGTAGTCATTTGCTACAATTTAAATTACTTAAACATTAAACCACTTGTAGCTTTTGAATTTTAAGAATAAAAGACATGAAGTAGACAATAGATTTATGATACTTGTTCAAAACAACTGGCCTGGAACTTATTGGCGCCTCTTTGTCTTGGTCACGTTTGTTAATTAAACAATTGAAGTGTCTGACGAGCGAAAAATATAGACTGGTTAGACATAGAATCAAATGTTAACGAATATTTATATAATAAAAAGAAACAAAAATGATTTATTTTATCGATCAATATTTGCCGCGTTTTCACAGGTAAGTACGGACAAAACAAGATTAATTACGCACGTAGACACATTTTAACTACCGGTATTCGGAATTCATTAATCGACAGATCCTTGTAATCGACTTACCGCAGTTCACTTGGGCCGAATTGTCCCATTCACATGAAGTATAGTCAACATAGTTGCTTTAAATTTAAGACTTTCATAGAACAAGCGAACAGCTATATCGTGGACAACTCTAAGGTTTGAGAGCCCTAGAACCTTGTTAAAACCCCAATGGTAAATTGTTTTGTTACTGACCGTCCAAGGCGGTAACCCATCAGGTTTTCTTTCGTTAAATGTTTGTGTTTTTTTTTATTTTAAATAGATCAAATTCATTCTCTCTTTTTGTCTCTGCTTTCGGTTTGGCTGCCTGGAAAGGTTATGTTTTGCGTCTGACTATTTGTGATTTGCACGTTTCACACAGTTTTACTTCAAAACTGTATGCAAAAAATAAATAATCTTTAATAATTTTAACACGACTGTCAATCACTATAACTCACGATATGCAACGTAAACGCTAATAACGTTATCTTTCTAGTTGTGTATGTTTATCATTGGTCCGCCATCTAAAATGCAAAACGTCTATATATCCTTTCCATTCAATAAATAAGCTATCGATAAGTAGAAAATCACGTGCCATGCACATTTTTACAATGGCTTTCTTGCATACCGGATAAGTATTTCCGCGTGATTTACCGGGGAAAGAAAATCTTATCTTTTCCCTAGGGAAAAGATACCGTTCGCGTGCTACATGAGTGACGTCAGGTCATCAGGTATCTGACGTAATATATTCAAGTTAGTGACGTCATTTACAAAATATGGTTTGCGTTATGGTAAACAAAGATAAACATAAAAGTCAACCATCTATAATGTAACAGCAGAGAGAACCATCTATTATGAAATAGCAAAAAAGTTATGGTGCTATGGCTGTTGTCATTCCACTGACATTGACCAAAAAGAAAAATAATATATAAAAATCTCTAACGGCAAAATGCAGTTCAATTAAACGTTGCACAAATCAATGTTATTCAAGTATGTTCATTTTACAAACGTAAAATGATAAAGAACGATAGAACAAGTTAGAACGATAAAGAAAAATAGTTAGACCAAAATAATCCCTAAAATTCTATTTTCAATCAAAAACAAATACAAAACAACACTAAATATCACTTTAAATGCCCTCATGAGTAATGAGTTACTGACCATAATATATAAGATCCTTTCGTTTAACAAATGTATACGAGATAGTTGTAAAAGTGAGTTTCACCTTCAATTTCCTGGTCACGAAAATGGATGACACTCTATTAAAATGTTGATTTCTATTTAATTAAAAGTTCTTTTCAGGGACCTAAGATATTGTTGTCAGTTTCCTTTTACTCATGCGGGCATTCGAATTGTTGTTTTTGTTGCTGCGTTTAAGTGTTTGATTGCAAAAAAGAATTTTATGGATTTTTTTTCTAATTATTTTTTATTACTGTTATAAATTAATAACATTGATATGTGCAAAGTTTGATGGAACTGCTTTTTGCCGTCAGGGAGATTTTGGTATTTTTTCTTTTTTTATCTATGTTTAGCAATGACGAACGGAGCAACGCCTTAAATTAAAGTAGGAGAAAGCATGGAAAGTACTGCCAAATGTTTCAGTGGCATGTATTTAGAATATATGCGTTCTGACGTCAGAAATATAAATGTGTATTTACTTTTGTTTTTATTCCGCAGTAAAAAAGAGCTCAAAATGATCTTTTGAAAATAGGCACTTTTGTACTTTTTAAATAGAGCGCATAAAAGGATTTGAATAGTTAAAAAGATTATGTATGTATTAAACTAAATAGACCTGTCATTTTCCATTTAAAAATTGATAAAAAATCTTAAATAGTTATTGTAGCGCTTGTGCAATACTATAGAAAGTGATATGTGTATAAATAAACTTGGTATGTTAAGTATTTTAGCTTTTACTTACATGCTGTAACATCTACGGCTATTGTGGTAACTGAAACAGAAATTTCGTTTTAAAAAGTTTGTTTGCATATATAAAAAAATCACTCTTTAAACACTGAGTTGCTGGGTCATTTTGACCAGTTTTTAAACATTTTTCCAATTTTTAGTCAAAATATCCTAAATATAGGGACAATGACCCTTCAGCTAAAATCATAGGGGTCAAATGAGACTTTTTGGAAATTTCGAGAGTCAAAGGGGCATCTCCCGGGTCATATGGAACCCTGTTGTCGTACAACAATAAACAGTTTAGTGTTAGTATTGTAGTCCCTCTATACACACATACACACACACACACACACACACGCACACACACACACACACACGCACGCACGCACGCGCGCGCACGCACGCACGCACGCACACACACACAATCATTTGCGACACAAACAACACCAACTGCATACGTTTACAACCTATGATTCTCTCGAGGTATCACCTAGACATTAAGGGTAGCAGAATTTTAACACATTATGAAGGTTTTTAATTAGAATCAAGAAGGACGATACGTTTAGTATGTTTGTGTGCTGTTGCATGCAGCAATTTTGAGCTACAGAAAAACACAGCCTCCAACACAGCACAAAGTATACAGAAATAAAGAGCATGACTTTATAAAGAGATTACAAACAGTAATTAATGAAATGAGAATCCCCTTGAAACGTTAGTGGCAAAGCGTATTGCGTATTGAACAAATCCGATGGTACACCAAGCTCCCACTCGCCCAGTTAGGTTCTCATATGAAGAATTAAACTCAAGTTGCCTTGTTGAATAAATCCAACTCAACCACCGTGAAAATACTAAATAATGTGAAATATGCATATATATTATAATAAGGAATGGTCACATCCAGCAGACACAGCTTCCCCACACAGCCAAAAGGTAGAGAGGAAAATAGGAATTAATTTTTTAGAATCTTGATATCGATGAACCTCACACTTGCCCCAACAGGTTCTCATATCAACACATAAGTACAAGTTGTCTTGGTGAAAAAACTCCAACCCACCTATCAGCTCAACAATGATGCATGCAAAAGCACACAAACATACAAAACATAGGTAGCTTATAGCATTGCAAAGCCATATGGGTGGGTACTCAATGATTTTACCGAGACCATAGCTCCTTGAGTCAATTCAGCAAGAACACAATGACAGGGATAAAAGAAACAAATCAAGCTACTAGTTTCCTATACAAGATTTCCCCATAAACCTTCATAAACTCTTGAACCCTTGCCACCGTCGTGCAACCATAGAGATAACTATAGTGTAGACTGTTTAATCACCAGGCCTGCAGAGCGCTGTAGAATATCATGTCGGTAACCGTTCTTTTTGAATTTACAGATGTGTTTTACGAATAACCGGGAGAAATTAACATTGCCTTTTATTTTCTTTAGTTTATAAATTAAATCTCCATAAAAAACTGGCCGTGAAATACAGTAAAACTTCGAAAAAATCGAATACTCAGGGGATTTTGAAAATGTTCGACATTTCCATGGTTGTCGAGTTTTCGAGGTTTTCCTTTATGAGGCCCGATTTTATTTCAGTCAAGTCATGTTAGCACATGTTTGTGACCTTGTTGTTGACTACGTTGTCGGAATATTCTCTAAATTGTTTCATTTGACACTGTATTTTGTTAAACCGTAATATATGTTTTAAAAGTTTTTTGATGATTTAAAAAAAAAAGAAACGGCTTTTTAAACATTTCCTGTTGACAATGTCCGAGAACTAGTATGCTTTACAAACGGCGTCATCGTTATTTTTATACGCATGTAAATATAATTAGGTCCCGTCAACTTACAAAAATACAAATTGACTCGTTTCATATTACTTTATTGGAGATAAAATTAATTCTAATTAAATTCACATAATTATCGTCTCAACGCAGCCGCCTACTGAACGATCATAAAATTATTTTCTTTCACCAGAACCTATTTATAAATCAGATCAATTAAAACAATATAGACGGTGGCGATTGACAATTAGCTTGCAAAATAAGCCGCCACAAGGTGTGAAAACTACGCGTCACCTTTTATCAATTACTCCCAGCAGGTGCGAAAAATTTATCTGTCGTTTATTACTCGGGTTTTCCAATGGAAATAAATGAGAAATATGCTTCAAGGGACCGACACCTGTGCTCGAGATTTCCAGTTTTCGAAGTTCCAGTTTTCCATGGTATTTTTATATAGAAAATAAAAGAAAACTGCCGGGACCAGCAAAACTACTTCGAGTTTTACCGAAGGCTTGAGTTTTCGAAGTTTTACTGTACCTTGTTGCAAAAGTGATTTTAAACTGCACCTGTATTTTTGAATTAAATCTGGCGATATCGGCGATGAAATTGCAAAAGGTTTCCTGAATTTGCGATATCGATAACCTTGTTTTTTAACGTTTTTTTCTGTAATGCAAAAATTATTACAAACTGTAATAATATCATCTTGCTGCTCTGTAGAAAGAGACAATATAAAGTCTTTTATAACAGTATCAAAACAGATCAGCAACAAGGGGTGAACAATAAATACCCATTGGGGTGCCTATTACTTGTTTATAAATAAAGGTATCGAATCTAACATAAATGTTATCCAGTAAGAAAGTTAGCGAAAATATTAGGTCTTGACAGTTCAATCATTTAAAATTATCAAAACCTTCTGTAAAAATGATTTCTGTTCATTACAAGCAATTAAAGCGATAAATCTGCAAATTTACACTTCACAGTAGTTATTGTGGTGTGCTGGTACTGATTTTATAGCCAATGACTGTAAAGTTTATTGTAAAGAAACACTGGTGTTCTGTCATCAGTTAAAAATGAAATCACTCTTAACAGAATTCTTAGAAAACAATAAGCATAATTTACTTACCGGAAGTTACTAGTTGAGAGCTGGCATCAGAATTCATCCTTTGTTGTGGAACTCCTGAAACTAAACACAAAAAATATAATGGTGACGAGACAGAAGCCAATTCAAAGGACATACGGTTTCTCTTACTTATTTACAGATGTAGGATTCTTTTCCAATGAAGATGCTTTTCAGTTTCATTTTACGCACAAGATACCTACCGGATGTAACCACTTGAAAGCTGGCATCTGAATTCGTTTCTTGCTCTACAATAATCGGGTTCCCTTGGGTAATACCGTAAAATCGAACATGGTACCTGTTTAGCTCTGGCACTTCTGAAAATAAACTCAGTATACTTTTTTTGTGGCTATGTTCTGTAATAAACCAACTGAAAAGTAAAAAGTACAATAATTACAGAAAATAAAAGCCACTTAATGTTCTAAAGTCACGAACTCAGTCCTATAAAATATCATTCCAGGAATTTGATATTTGCATGTTTGCAAACACTACACTAATACTATCTATGATGTCTGCTATCTTTAAAAGTCAAAGTGAGTTTTCAAATGTAAAAGTAAGTTCGTATTGTTGGTAACTACACAATACTGTCAAACATGTTCTAAAGACCACCTGCGGATAAAGAACGCATTTTATTTTATACACCGACTGACTTAAACTACACATTCATCTGTGAACAAAGACCACCTGTTATCAATGATCACATTTGGTTTATCCCCAGGATGGTCTTTGAAGGCAGGTTTGACAGTACTGACAATACACAATATCAGGTCTATAGACATACCTAGCTACCTGTCTAACCTCCCTTTAACCAACCTGCCTCCCTTTTCTCTACTTAACCTAAGATCACCAGCCTTCGAACCACCGACCGTAAATTGTTGGTGGTGTATAATTTGAAATTGATCTTCTTATAAACCCATGTTGTCTTGTCCTCTCTTTTTTTTGGTAGCATGGGGATGCTGTGTTTTCAAGGTGTGGCAATTCCTTAGAAAATTTCATTTTATTCAAAGTCAAATGAAGAAAATAAACGTTTAAGGGGGTATGCTTAAAAAACTATAGATAGATTTTTTTTCAAAATTCCTAACTTGTTTGAAATAATATTATCCAAGTGGAGAAATATAGAACAAGTAATTTTATCAAATTTAATCACATCTCTATTATGAAAATGTTTAAGTCAGACTCCCAGTGACCTTTACCTGATGATCAAATAAATCAGACATTTGAATTTTTGATATTTAAGAAATCTTACTCCAATGACAAACTTACTGAAAATGAGTTTTGCACTGAGATATTGCATGTCTAGCAACTGCTTGTACTTTGTAAAGCTGTTTGTTCTCTGACATTAAGTTAAGATATACTAGTCATTTAACACGTGAAGATCTTTTAATTTCCCTTCCACAAAACATATGGCAAATGGCTGGTACAAAAATTATGCTCAATCTTCAGAACACACACACAAACCAATGCAAAAATTAAATTATTATTATTATTATTTTAACTATTATTATTATAATTATTATTATAATTATTATTATTATTATTATTATTATTATTATTATTATTATTATTATTATTATAGCAATCATAAAAATAATGAATATTGTTATGCTGTTACAAATAACACTAGAACCAATCACTGAATCAGTGTTCATTCTTTAAAACTGAAGAAAATAACACAGTTATAAATATTGTAATATTTTTATGCTCGTTAAAATAATAATTTATTTATAAATATCTAACTTGCTGGTACTTGTAATGTAAACTATTTAAATTACGTAAATATTGAGTTTCTATAAACTTGGAACTTGGCATTATATGCGGTAATATGCATTTCAATTACTTTTTCTTTTGCTTCATTAATTAATAACCTTTAAAAAGGATGCATTATTTTGATATTATAACGGCGTAGGCAGTAATATGCATTTCACTTACTGCCCATGAACAGGCTCAATCAAGACGAGCCTTCAATGTTTTTCATATTTGTCCGGTTCGATGGCATTCAAAGTTCCCTTTTCATCTATATCAATATAGTTTTCTACCTGTTTATTCACGTTTTTACTATGCAGGTCTCTATACATATTACCTTAATTATTAATTTTTGAAAGCTGTGTGAACAAAAAACAAATTTTAGAGCTTTTAAAAGATAAAAAGTTACACCATCATGCACAATAATTTTACAATAATCTAATTTGCAATCATATTACTAACTTAAAAATATTAATCATGTTTTCATTTCATAAATGTTACTGATATATTATAACATTTATGCTTTTCATATCCTTAAACTCTAGTAGCAAAAAAAAACTAACACATGTTGAGGAAATCACTTCTTTGGTACCGGGAACAGATAAACATTTTAAAAAAATGACGATGAAAAAAATATTTCAAAAACCAGTTATTGTTTTTGTTATTATTTTTATTATTATTATTATTATTATTATTATTATTATTATTATTATTATTATTATAACAATGTTAAAAAATAAAAGATATTGTTTTATTATGTGTCAGCTGCTGTTAAATGTCACCCCGTACATTCAACATATAAATTCAATATGTCAAGACTCGCTCTTTACTTTCGAATTTTCGAACACTTGTTCTTTATCAAGAAAAATACAGAAATAATTGTATAATAATTAAATAATTGAAATAATTATTTTTCTTGATAAAGAACAAGTGTTCGAAAATTCGAAAGTAAAGAGTGTGTATTATTTATAAATTATATAACTGACTTCCCTTTTGGAAGATTTTACGTAATTGTGATATCAAGACTCGGTTTTATTAAGCTTGTTCATGTGCAGTGATAGAATGCATATTACTGTCTACGCCGCCTAGCACAGGATTGAGCGCTACTCAATATTTTCACAAATATATGTACCATTCTCAACGGCTTCGAAGAAACAGAACTGATTGAGTGTTGGCTTATCAAATCAGCTAAAAAGCAAACAAATTGATATGGCATGTCATGTTGAAATATAACATAAACATTTGCAAATAAATTTATGCAAAAAAATATAATATAAAAATATATTTATTTAATTGTTTATTTCGTTTTCTTCATTCAATAAACCCGATAAAACTTGAGAAGAGCCACATTTCCAACAATAGTATAGACATGTGTGTCTGTGCGAACAATGAAAATAAAATTGGGACCGACAATTACTTCTATTTTATGTCATGTTTTCAAAATTAAGTTGATGATGTTTATTTTTCAAACCAGTACACCTTTATTTCATTTTATTCATTGAGTGGAAAAAATGAATGGAAAGAAACAAATCTCAAAGAAAAACATTAAGTGACAGTGACAGAGTCTTGAGGTGTCTTTCTCCACATTTAAGTAAAATCTCATATTTTACCTTAAACCAACGTCCCTTTTAATCCAAAATAAAATAAATTTATAAAATACCCATAAAGTTTAATGAACTTTTTACGCAGAAAAAAATATTACCCATGACGTTAAATGCGCTGTTTACAAAGCAGAAAAAGATAGCGTGTGCGTAGGATGGCTACCAATCAATTAGTCTCAAACATCCAGAAGCTCTAATTTCGGAAAGTACGCACGTTCGTTAAAAATCGGACACTTCAAAACGAGGCTTGTAGTTAGGATATTGGTATGGAAAGAAAGAAAAGAAAAATAATTAAAGCTTGAAAATCCCTTTAATTCTATTTGCAATCAAACACAAAAACGAAGCATCGCAAAACACAAACAATTCAGATGCCCTGACAATATGCAAGGTCCTTTAAAAGAACATTTAATTATGAAGAGAGAATTTCAAATTAACAATTTTATTTTTGTCATCCATTTTCGCAACCATGAAATTAAAGGTCAAACACTATTTTACAAATATCTCTTACTGTATACATGTGTTAGACAAGAGGACCTGAGATATTGTTGTTAGTAACTCATTACTCATGAAGGCATTTAAATTGATGTTTAGTGTTGCTTCGTTTTTGTGTTTGGTTGCAGAATTTAGGGATTTTTTTTAGGTCAAACTAGTTTTCTTTACTGTTCTAACTTTTTTAACGTATAAAAATACATACATTATTAACATTGATTTTTGAAAAGTTTGATTGAACTGCATTTTTTTCCGATATGAAGATTTTGATATTCTTCCATTTTTATTAATGACAGTACGATGACAACTGCAATAGCACCAACATATAACGTGACAGTCTAAAATTATTATCACGAAAAGGCAGCAACAGCATATAAAATGGGAAATTTCACATTGCCTGTGTGGAAGAAGTACGTTTAAAGCACTATTAACTTATTTCATTAGAAATCGTGGTTTATTTATTTTGGATTTGTTACCATTCAAAAGCGCCACCTGTCGGTCAGACTTTTTATATAGCGATGTCTCTAGAAATTCGTCAACGCAGTGTTATACTGATCAATGACAGAACGTCTAGATGATCTAGACTACCAATCAATACATGGTTCCTACTCGGTCTCATCACACAGTGGCCGACACTAAATAGTCCCCATTTTTGTTTGCATTCTTGGGATATAAGATGGCTAGTATGGCATAAAAAGGACATTTTAAATAAATGACATACTTTTGCTGTCACAATGATAGCAACTTTATGTTTGGATATATGCAATGTATGAAAATAGGCCCTGATTTAAGATTGCACGTGTAAAACACTTTGACGTTAACACGGAAGTGAAAAACAGTGGACCGGTTTCAAGGTATAAGGTTTATGTTAATTGATTTTTATTACTTCTACTTTTCTTGCTGGTAATGGACAGCGCAAAAATTATCTTTAATGTAACTATGCCGTTTATCAAATGGTACCAGCAATGATTGTCAGCCATATAAAATATTCCCTCTTTACTATAGTTTCTATAGGAGAGACCTTTCGTAGGTCTTACACCTAAAATTACACCGCGGATACAAGAGGAATATTTTCCGAGTTTGCGACTTTTTACAGGGAACCAATGTAAGTTCAGCAACGATATTTAATCTTTTTGAGTTTGTTTGAAATAAATTTTGTCCAAAAGTAAATACTTCGATTGTTTTCCTAGTTCGAAAATGTTGTGAAATTGCCTAAATGTTTATAAGAAAGCAAACCTCGGCGCTTTGCCCACGCAATAAATAAGCTTGGGTCTATCAAATTTGATTTATATGCATGTTTTTCTTTAATAGATCGAAATACGTGAATCGAGCATTTGTGATCGCGGTATCAGAGTTTATGTTGTAATGGTTCAATCAACAAAAGAATCACAAATGATAGGCTGCCTATTCTTTAAGAAGCGATGTTTGTTTAACCGGAATTCCACCGAGAGGCCAAGACGATAACCAACACTATAAATAAATTATGCTAGCACTGTGTACACAACGGTCACGTGAACATTACGTTGACATTCGTAATTTCGCGCAAGTTTTAACGGGATATGTTTACGTCCGGCACGTGATAACAATTGAAACAAAAAAGTTAAAATCGGGTACTTGTCGTTTACAACGTATTTGACACTTACCAGTCATACTTCGAACACTTTCATTTATCGAAACAGCGATAATGCGGAGTCAAGTATTATATGTCATTGTTGTCAAAATTTTAAAATAACCAACGTGCGTAATAATTTCTACTTTAAAAAGTAAACAACTTAATATACAAAATAAATAAAATGAAATTACATAGTCTTCTTGTAAAAATCAATCAAATGGCATTTACCTGGCATGATTTTACATAGTTAAACCGAATGTATTTATTAGATTTTGCAGGCGAATGGATAAGCGAGTACTGAGTCGCGCATTTGCACAAAAATGCATATTTTGATTGTGATGTGTTACGATAAAGGTCTATTTAGAGAATGTTAAGCTTGCAGAGACACCTTTCCAACAAAACTGTATTCGGTGATACTTCTTGACATTTTTGTTATTATTGTATTTGGAATACAAAAAAGGAGAATTTTCAATAAGTAAAATATAATACGACAAGTTAAGAGAAATTAAGAAAAGTATGCACTTATGAAACTTCCGGGGTCTTTTAATGGAGCTATTAAATAACCATTATTTATGCTTTCAAATTATGTTCTATTCATCCCAGTGAAAGTACACATAATTTTAAAAGTGAAGTGAGTGAGTGTTACTACAGGTGGTTTTTGTAAAACGACAATGGTGACGTGACCCACAAACCAGTGCTAAAAAGTACCATTTTTACAAGAGCCCATCAACGTGATATGCTTTCACTTACAATCGTTTTCTTTACCCCCATTTTATTATTTCAGATTATTCCGAGCGTTTTTTTAAAGTTTAGTCCTGAAATCGAATACATTAATGGAAAAAAGCTATATTGTTGAAAGATTATATAGTATTATATATTATCTTATGCTTGAATTATTGTTTGACTTCAGTGATTATATTTCTTGAATGTTGTAACAACTGTCACCACAACATTTAAAGGTATGTTCGGTCAAAATATTACATATCATAACAAAGTGGAAAAATGAAAGAGAATATCTACAGTATTACTCATTGTAATAGTTAGGAATAAAAAACTCAGTGAATGACGGGACTTTGTCAAAGAATATTTTTTATGTGTTGATGGGAGGTAAGCAGTACAACAGTAGCAAAAGCAACAGCAGCAATACTTCCTACAGTAAAAGCAGTATTACTGCTGACACCAGCAACAGATATCTGTAACTGATAGCATTAACAGCAGTTACAACAGAAACAATTCTAACAGTAAAAATAAAGTAGCATCAGTAACAGCAGCAATACTGCTGATACGAGAGTACAGGGGCGGGGTTTTGTCCGTGCAAAGAGTAGGCATGGTAAAATCTGGACGTTTATATCAATAACAGTATTCAAACTGTTTGGAATTAAGGAGCAGTAACAGAAAAATTTACAATAACACCAGTAATAATAACGACAGTAGCAACAGTAATAGAAGTAAAAGTAGCAAAACTATAGAAGCGGAAAAGCAGTAGCAATGTTTATACTGTTGTATACAGCAAACGGGGATGAAGTACAGCCCATGTTAAGAGCTGGAACACGTTGAAAACTATTCAGACGATCATCTGATTCTGACGATGACTGTCGTCGGTAATTAAGAATTTGTTCTTTCCTTTTCCTGCAAGAAAAAAGCAGTGATGTATCAGTTAAGAGAGATCTGACACCTTGAAACCGGTGCAATGTTTTTTTCACTTCAGTGTGAACGTCAAAGTGTTTAACATATGCCATCTTATAATCAGGGCCTATTTTCGCATAATTATCCAAACATGAATTTGCTGTCAATGTGAAGCTTGTTTTTAATAGACCGAAACAGAATTTTGCGAGTGGTTTCAAAAACCTTTTCGCAAAAAAATAAATGTGGTATTTTACTTCAAAGATATTATTTTTTTACCATTTCTGTATAATATTGCAAATGGCGAAAACAGACTAAATTTTCAAAAATGAATTTTGGGGGAAATACTTATTGCCACCTTGATTTTAGTAAAGAAATGTATCTAGCTATGGATGTTGTTAATGTTTGCAAGCTCAATTTAGTCTAATTCATGTTCTACTTACCAAGCACAAACTAAAACAAAAGAAAATCCGTTTCCATGAGAATTATGAAATTCATGGACAATATATCAAGCAACTCATACCTGAAATAAGTCTATGCTGGTCTACAATGTTTAGTGCCATTTCGTCAAAATAATGTTAGGGTTTTTAAGAAATTCAAGGAAATCTTACTTCCTGGTTCAAACCGAAAGTAGAATCTAGAATTTTAGTATGTGCTGGGTAATTAGAACATGAATTAGACTAAATTGAGCTTGCAAACATTGACTACATCCTTAATACATTTCTTTACTAAAATCTAGGTGGCAATAATTTTTTTCCCAAAATTCATTTTTGAAATTTTAGCCTGTTTTCGCCATTTGCAATGTTTGCGACCCCTTAACTCCACTATTATTGTAATCCATATTTGAGTTGTGATAAGCAATGATTACAAATAATATTAATCTATGAAAAGAAAAGTACAATGATAATAAATGTTATGCAGAAAAAAAATGTTTTATTTTATCATGTATGGTAATAAAGGGCATGGCTCCAACAATTTACAAGAAAAATATGCTAAAAACATCACACTAAAATAAGATATAGAAAGAAGAAGCCATCTGATCAGAAGCACACTTGGTTCTCTTCTCATTAATTGTTAAGCGAAAAGCTCATGATGTCCTTGAATATTTGTGAAATCACAGTTCCTGCGGTATTTCAAAGCAATTAAAGGTATTGCTCCGTTCGTTATTGCAGTCATAGACAAAAGAGAAAAATAAAAGAATCTCTCAAACGGCATAATCCAGTTCAATCAAACTTTGCACAAAGCAATGTATTAATATATGTTTAATTTACATACACTCCTCCCAATCCTGTTCATCGATAAAAAGAAAATTATCAAAATCTCAATAATGGCAAAATGCCGGTCAATGAAACTTTGCACAAATGAATGTTACTAATGTATCTTTATTTTACATACGGTAAGACACGTTGGAATAGTAAAGAAAAAAAGCGAGATCTAAAAATTCCCTCAACTTCTATTTACATAAATTCACAAACACTAAACAACACAAAACACCATTTTAAATGCCCACATGAGTAATATGATACTGACAACAATTTATTGTGGTCTCGTGACTTACGAATGTAAACTTTACGAGATATTATTATAAGTGTGTTTGACCTTCAATTTCCTGGTCGCTTCCTGTTCGCGTAAACGGATGACAATTACTGATTTCTCTTTTAGTAGTTGAAAGTGTTTTACAAAGTAGACAACATTTTCTTGTCAGTAACATTGCACTCACGTGGGAATTTAAAATTATGTTTTGTATCGAATAGTTTTTGTGAATTTATGTAAATAGAATTTAAAGGAATTTTAAGGTCTAGCTTGTTTTCTTTACTATTCTAACGTGTCTTACTGTATGCAAAATAAAGATACATTAGTAACCTTCATTTGTGCAAAGTTTCATTGAACGGCATTTTGCCATTATTGAGATTTTGATAATATTCTTTTTTTTTCGATGAACAGGATTGGGAGGAGTGTGGCAAGCCTTTCAGAACTTAAAGCATTCGAAGCCGGGAGCCGTGACGTTTGCATCTTGTTTGCTTTCTTTCTGAAAATAATCAGAAACCAAAGCAGCAAAACGCAACAAGAAAATCTAACAATATAGAGCTGTTAAACATTTTTTACTTAACAAGATCTCGAACTGGATCTCAAAGGAGTTGTTGTCGGGATAACATCATATTCTACAAGCTTTGACTTCAAAACTATAATGTTTCCATTTTACAGATGCTCACATAAAAACTAGTGTTTTGTATAGATCCGGAAACAATCAGTGTGCCATAAGAATGGAAAACACAAGTTTTCGTTAAATCCTTATCTAAATGTATTGTTAAAGATATAAAGGGAAGTAAATACTTTTACAAAGTGAATTCTAATTCAAATAAAATAGTTACCCCGTATAAATGGAACAACTGAATAATATACCAATTTCATCAGGGATGACTGAAGAGGAATACAAACATGTATACATGTCAAAAGATTAGGCTTAAAGGCCATATGCATAGACTTTGCTACAGAAGTTGGGGGAGTGGGAAACCCTGAGTTGCTCCCTGATGTTTCGTGTTTGTTGTTGTGAGTTAATGTAAAATAATATATACTTAAAGAAATTAGAAAATCTTTCAACACGAAATATATTTAGTGTTTAAAGATGTTGCGTTTCTAATTTCTGTATGTATATTAGTTCTATTAAAAGAAATTAAAAACGCAACTTCTTTCAACATGAAATATTTCGTGTTTAATGAAGTTGCGTTACTCATTTCATTAAGTATATACTCGTATACGTTTTAACCATTCGCCCTAAAATATTTGCTAAGCTAAGGAACCTCAACACACACCACACCCCGTGTGAATTCTGTGTTGTGAACATGTTGAGTTTAGAAAATAAACGTTCAATACGACACAAGGTTTCTTAAAAGTATCAAGAGATATAGGTAATAATGTAAACAAAGTATCTGGTTGATAACTCCAGAAACTGACACTACAAAAACGCATCAAAGAAAAAGAATCTGTGATGGAAAGTCGATTTATAACAACTGTTTTAATTTAAAAAAAATAGAGTAAACATATTGTTTCGGGTTGTTGGTATACTCCGATTTTACGCATTGAGCCGTGAATGCACTTTGGTATTTTTAGACTTTTGGAATATTCCACAAAATAGGGAAGTTAGATATTCCAATCATAGCTCATAATGTTGAAATGTACAGTTCTGTAACAAAAGGTTTCACGACCGAGGCAGCAACGCTACTTAATTTTTGTTAATGTGGCATACGGGTTGTGTGTTCGAATCCCACGAGGGAACTTGAATATTCTGTTTTTAATGTCTATTTTCAATACATTCATGCAGACAACGACAAAAAATGCCATTTAACCGTTAAAATTTCGAGTACGATTTCATCGAGTTTTTTATCAGATGACCTTTTTCGATCGAAGCTTAGTCAAAACACAGTTTTCGGACGATGCCAAAATATTGTAAAAATGGTCTTGTATTATGTAAATAAAAGAAAGAGAATGAAATGAATGAAGGTTCTATTTACTACAATTGTTTACAGGATTCACCGGTGTCAGAGGTGTAAGGGGTCACTGCAAGCTGCAAAACAAAAATATATTGTAAAAAATGGTATGGACATGAACACAATTCAAAGAAAATTTCAAAACCAAAAAGAACAACACAATAAATAACATATCAAATAAACTATTATAAAAAGCCAATGAAATAAAAAATAAAGTTACTGTATTTGAATTCGAACTTGCAATATTTTACATCATAGCCCGAGCTGCTGCATGTGGCCATTCCTGATATGGGTATTTCACTTTTTTCTTATCATTTCATAGCTGTTCTTAGCCCCTACAACCTCTTTCCCCACCTTTAGATTTTATTAACATTTTTATCATATAACAAGCTTTATATGCTTTATGTAAATAAAGATTCATGATGATTAAATAAATAAATAAAGTAAAAACAACAACAAACCACCACCCACCCAACCTGGAGACCCACCAACCCTCTGAAGACATGACTGTCTTTCTAAGTTTAAAATTTAAAAAAATAGAAATGTAAATGATTTTGGTTGGGATAAGGAGTAGTACTTGCCATATCACTGAAAAATATTGCCGTTGTAAGTGTAAAAACCTAAAATAAGAATAGATTTTTTTGTTGTTTTTTTGGGTGGTTTTGGGGGATATGGGGGGGGGGGGGACGGCGGATAGTACCACCGACAACCACAACGGAAGAAATGTTTGTCAGTCCGGTATCCAACCCTGTCCCTCGTTTCTAATTTTGGGTTTTTAGTAGACAAAACTGGTCAGTTCTATTCAGTTAAATAATATTTGTTAATTTGTATTCATCTAGCTTTCATTAAACATCACAGAAAGAGAATTACTCCTCGGGTGCGGGTCGTCGTGGCTGACCAGCCACCCCACTTATTCACACTAACTCCCTTAGCCACCCTAACCCTGCCAACACGCACTTCCAGGAAAGTTCGATATTTACCATCGTAAATTTTGTGCTGATAATCATATTGAATGCATCGCCGATTTACGATATGAAGTTTATAATCATGTACGGAAGCGTCTACGTTCCACTTTTTTTCTTAGTTTCGACTGATCTACGAAATCGTTTTCGCGCGTAGCTGTCTAATAAGTGTCTAATAAGTGATTTACCGGTAATCTGGTTCAAAGCTGCTTTTTAACAGTTTCGGGTCAAATGTTTTCAAATATCAAAATTTATCAAATATAAAATTTAAATATATAATTATAGATATGGGATGTTTCAAAAAATGGCTGCAAAAGTGAAAAATAGTGAAAAATTAATGTTCATAAAAATTCCAAACTTGTTATTCTGTATTTTTTGCTTATTGAAACTGAGTACAGAACTGAAAAGATTTTTGAAATCGGTCAACTGGTTGCTGAGATATTGTCATTTGAAAAATGGCAAGTGAAGTGAAAAAATGTAAAGAATTTAAGTTCATAAAAAGTCCAAACTGGTTGGTCAATATGTTTGTACAGTCTTTACAGTAATATCAAAATCAATCAAGTTATACTCATATGTGGCAGAATGAAAATTTTATGGAGCTTTATTGACCAATATTAAATAAATCAAAGAATTTTAATTTATGTGCTTAAAACACAAGTATTACTGTTTCTTATTATTTAAATGTGTATTTCTGTTAAAATATAATTATGTTGAAGCATCAAATATAAGTGCTATAGAACTTGTGATATCGCATAAAGATAAAAAATTCATATTGTTAAGAAAGTGTGTCACACTCCTGACAACCACATAAGTGCAGTGTACTCAAAAATGTTTCACTAAGGCCAGAGTTTGTCACAATTTAACAAAACATGACATAGACTTCTAGGAAAAAACTTGCTCTTGTTTTCATGTAAAGGATATGTTGACAGAATATTGCAATATGTGCATAATGTCACACTCTAACAAATTTAGCTGACACTTTCTGAAGGGAGCTGCAGACAAATATAATTTCAATAGAGGTGATAATATTATAATTATTGCATCTAGAAACATAAAACTTAATGATACACAAAACATTTCTTATGAACAACTATTAATCTTTAAAGTCCTATAAATTTATAAAGCAAAGATGTATTGATTTTCTTTAGGTATTTTCTAATCTACCACGCTTAACTTAATAGCATAAATTTTGATTACTTTAAGTATAATATGCTTAATTTTATCATTATTTGATACCTAATAAATACACATTTTACTAAAACAACACTAAAACGTGTCTTTACTCAAACTTTTTGTAAAAGAATGGTCTGAACAGATGTGATTTTGAAAAGTGTCACACTTTTTTGTCACACTCCTGACATTTTTTGCCAATTATTTTAGAATATTTTTTTAACGGATAGTGCTATTTTGATGAAACTTCACAAATCTTTTAAGGGCATGATGAGACACCTCTGCAAAGTAGGAAAAGGGTAGTAACTGTTTGTTGTACATTTTTTTTACAGGAAAACCCAAACCAGCCATTTTTTTAAACAGCCCATATACTTTAGAAGACCTGTAAAAAGAGTAAACGTGCTGTAGTATTCTTACACAGTGACAGTCAACGTACGAACTGTTATACAAGTATTTGAGGCCAAAGTTGTATTTCATTTATAGACATATGCAGTTTTTAGCCTCTTTTTCCATATTGTTAATCGCCAGTAAAAGTAGCAACATCTTTCAGTACGGTGCGCGCAATTACGTAATAATATTGTCACAAAGCGGCCGCCATACCTTGCACCTCACAACTATTGCATGACTTTCCCGTGCTTTGGCGGGAAATAGCGCTATATAATGAAAACGGTGGCTGAAACCGGTTTGTAGCCAAAAGCTTCGCCGCGGTAAGGATGAGGATTGTACTAGCTAGTGTGCTGTTTCTGATCGTTGCCTGTTCAGGTTAGTGTTTATATTTTTAGGTTCCTTTTTGAATTCAATAACATTTATAACTGATATGTAGACAGAAAAACATGTGTTTATAGAAGCAATTATGATCTTATTGCTTTTATTGGTGAGTTGAATACATTTCTTTCCGGGGAGTTATTCTTGTGAAAGAAACACGACGAAAACAAATTTGCACACTTTTCGATTATGAACGATAATTTTATATTACTTGTCGTTCACGTGACTGTTTAGTTACAGCTTACGCAATATATTTGACATATCAATTTACCAGGTTTTCTTTCCGTGTAACTTTTAATATTAAATTCGGTGCCCACGTACGTGTAAATACGTCGGAATGTTGGATGCTTTTAAGAGAAATGATTTTTTTTCGGCAGTCGGCGCCCCAACCCACCGCCCCTCCCCTGACCTGTAAAAGATGCATCCCATCCTCCAGATCTGATAAAGTTTAAAATCTCTTTTAAAATGGTCTCTTAAACAATAATATCATAGGTGTTTGCAATTAACATTCCTTTTTATTGGATTATGATATTGTGTAGATGTATTTAAATTTTCCTAAAAAGGGATAGAAAGTTCTATACATGTACTTCTATATCACTATAACACGATGCCCCGATCTAAACGTCGTGCAGATCGGGTCTCGGTTATAAAACTGTTTTATGACAATTGTAACCAATGAATTCCAGCCAATCAGATTGCTTAGACCTGCGATTCTCTTTATGTATGTATTAATGGTGGTAATGGCTGTTCCCTCCCCCACCCTAAATACTGGACTAAGCCTTATTCTAAACTCAACAAACCGTGAGGGAATCCCCTTATGCCAACACAAACCCTAAACCTTGAGTCTTAAAATAAACACTAACTCTAAATAAGACAATTTTGCTAACATTTAAATGTAAAAAAATGATTAGGGGGGGGGGGGGAGGGAAGATTATTAAGTCGAGCTTAGGGCAATGGTTGCTCCGGGTTGGGAGGGGGTGTGGGGTTCGGACACATTAAGAAATGCCTATTGTTAGCTACATACATGCTTTGCAACCAGTTTATTAGCCTGGCACCAGCTAGATGGTTTATTAAAGAAAACACTGAAATACTTATTAACTCCTTTTTTATTCATTTCATTTTCGTTTTTTTACTGATATGCTGAACCATCTAGCCTGGTGGCAGTTGGCATGAGGGTGTCTGATGTTATCAATCAACCTGTCAAATGTTAACAGTTATATGGTCAGCCGCTCAGCATGTGTGAATCAATAAATCTCTGTAAATAAACAAGATCCCTATCTTTCATTTGAATACATTAGACAAGGTTAATTTGGCCTGTGCTGAGAGATTTTTCAAGAACTACATTCAGTGAAGTCAAGCCTTTTCCCTCTTGATTGTAAAAAAGGGATTGAGGAATGATTTGACTATGAAATTTAAAACCTCAACGAAAGTTAGCCTTAATGTTGAAATGACAGCAACATCAAAATAATTGAATTTTTTTAGCTCAAATAAACTTGAAAAAAGAAACTTCTAAAAAATATCAATGAAAAAAAGAGTTTTGTCTTTTGATGCACTTTTTATCAAAAATGGATTTATTTCATATTTTGACTTGTTTTAATAGTCCCCATAATCTGACAAAAAAGTATAGATTAAATTTAGTATCTTCTTTCCAAAATTTAAAAAAAGTGAAAAATATCGTATCTGCGATCAGGTTTTTTGCTCAGCGCGAAACTATCGTATCTGCAATTTTTTTTCTTTATACACAGAATGATCATTTTATGAATACATTTTGAATATATTTGGAATGTATGTATGGTTTTTGGTAAAAGTAGAGGAATATTTGCTATTAATTTTGTTACAAGTTCATTTTTTATTGTGCTCAGCGTGAAACTATCGTTTCTGCACACTAACTTGACTGAAATCAGTGAACATAATAGACCATTAACAACCAGTGTAGATCCAGATCAGCCATCACATCCATGCAGGTCGATTAAGATCAAGACTTAGGCTTATTGTTTTTTTATTAATTATATTGTGTTGTATAAGAAACTACCAGTATAGATCCTGATTGGACTGCAATGGGATTCATGAAGTTCATGGTTAAATGGCAATTATTTATTTAGCAACAACTTTGCAACTATGTAGAAACAATTTTATTTAACAATCAACACTGAACTTTTAAAACATAATTATTCTATACTGGTAGTTTCATGATCCAAAACACTAAAATGAATCAAAAAGTGACTTGTACGCCTAAGTGATGATCCTGTATGGATGGGAAGGCTGATCTGGATCTACACGGTTGGCTAATGGTAAAAAATAAGTTTACCAATTTAAAGACAATTGCTACAGTTTTGTCTTTTTTTATACCAATAGATTTTGTTTTGTTCAGCATCGATGGATATTTTCTTGTATATTAAATATGAAATAAAAAATGATGTGTCACCGAGATTGTTAAAATTTTATTTAGCTTTTAAGTTTTAAGTTTGAGACATTCACTGCATGGAGTAGGACCACCCGGTTAAAAAAGAACCTCATTAAAGACAGTTAACCTTAATATGACACTGTATTTTGTATAAATCAAATTAAGTACAACATGATTTGATAATTCAGAAAAAAATTGCAAAACAATTTGTTCTCACTTCAAGAAATGTTTCAGGGTAAAGGAATGTTTTTTTAATAAGTGCATTTCTACATTAAATAACATTTGGAAAAAAAATTTGCAGATACAATAGTTTCGCGCTGAGCACAATAAAAGATAAACTTAATACAAAATAAATAGCAAATATTTATCTACTTAAAAAACAATGTATACATTCTGAATATATTCAGAAAAAGATCTTTATTTATAAAAAGAAAAAAAATGCAGATAAAATAGTTTCACCTGTGGTTTTCGTTCAATTTATGGCAATTTCAGCGTGAAACTATTGTATCTGACATATTTTCAAATTTAATGAGAACACATTTTTAAATTGTGTTTTAAGTATCAGTCTTGCGATCATATTGGTTCTTTATGCTCAATTACAGATTTTCAAAAAATGAAGTATTTTACATTTAAATAAAAGTTTTTCTGTCTCCTGAACAATTTTACAAAATGCAGATACGATAGTTTCGCGCTTAGCCCTCGATATAACAGAGGAAGATCTGACATGGTGAAATGTGTTGCAAGTAGACTGCTTTAACACCTCTTCTAAGTAAGCTTTGCGTTTGGTATTGGATTAGAGCAACTAAAGGTTGTACAACTTGTTTGTTTCTTGTTTAAGAATTTAAAACAAAAAGGTTCTATCTCAAATGTCAAACTTTTGCCACTCCCTGCCGGTGAGCTAAACAACACATCATCTCCGCTGAGAAATTCCTAGATTCTAAGCTTTTTCTTGATTCGGCCTAATTTTTTCATACCCTAAAAATTCCAAGCTGTACTTAACAGCATTATCCATGTTTTTGAACATCTGATGCAAAATTGTGGTTTACAATGACTGATAAACTGCACCTGTGAGATACTAGTCAGTGCAATATTTGTTAAGTACTGTAAGATTAAAAAAGTTTGTTTGTGCACATAAATGAATGGCACATTTAATACCTATTATCGATGTATTGTATTTTAGAGTTTATATATTTTGCACAAAATTATATACATAAAACATTGTTCTTTTAAAATTTCTAAAATTGTCAGAAATGTTAACGGTTTACTGTTTTTTTGTTTTGTTTAGATCTTATAGCACAGGCTAACATAAACCCAATACATTAGTAACTTTTAGTCACTATTTAAGTACTTAAGTAAGATCCTTTTTGCATTTTGGAACAGTGCATATTATTATTGACAACAATATAATATCAATAAACATATTAAATATCATCCTATATGAAAATCTAAAATTTTACTTATAGGTTTTATTATTAGAAAAATAACATCCAATTTCCAATTGTAAGTATTATTTTCTTACTAATAACTTGCGAAATGATATGATTCCATGCAAAAAAAGTTACAAATAAAACTTTCTTTAATTAAACATTAGGTGTAAATATATGCTTATCACTGTTAACTCGGACAAGAAAGATTCCAAGATTACATTCTCCAGGTGTTTCAGGCAATTTGATCTCCATTAGTGTAAACAGATTAGCTACAGTAAATTGAATACCCTAACATGAACTTTGTATGACCGCAGCGTAGGCTGAATTCCTGCTACACTCAAACCAATTGCCACCAGTCCCATTGTTCTGGGAGATAAGGGAAGTAAAATGCATATCAGTAAGGTACCTGCAGGAGTTGCTTTTCTTGGAGGAATTGATGATTATTGTATAAGTGACATGAGACTATATAACAGAACATAGGGACGGGAGCCAGTCTACCAGTTTATAGGTGGCCCGAGTTCTGAAACACAAGATTCTCACCTTGGAATGGATACGTGTTTTCAGGTATTGACAGAGAACGGCACACACTGCCTGAAATCCTACCTCTTGATGAAAAACGGCACAAGGTACCAAGCATCCCAGATATTGATGAAAAACGGTACAATGTGCCAGAAATTCCAGATATTGATGAAAAACGGCACAAGGCACCAGACATTCCAGATATTGATGAAAAACGGCACAATGTGCCGTATCCGGACATCCCAGATATTGATGAAAAACGGCACAATGTGCCAGAGCCAGAAATTCCAGATTTTGATGAAAAACGGCACCAGTTGCCAGGCAAGCCGCACAAGTTGTCTGAAATCCTGAGGGAGCTTATCGACCACTACCAGGTCCGAGATGATATCTACACCACCACTACATCTACAACGTCAGAACCGGAGTCATCTACGTCAGAACCCAGTAAGTTATGCTTCATGAAATACGAATTAAGTCTCATTTATAAATTTCAAGACATCGTTAGAACTTATCCTAGCGAAAATATTTTTAATCAGTAGAAATTGAGGAACAATTTATAGAATAGTTTATAGAATTTACTTGTATGCAATTATTGAAGAGCCGGCGATAGTCGATCTTCCAGAGTTATCCTGGTCATTGTCATTCGTTTTCGCGAACTCAAATTTTCGCGAAGAAGCGAGATTTAAACTTTAGCGCGGGAATTACATGCTATTCGCGCATTTATATTCTTATCATAATTGTATTACTTGTATATGGGACAGTTTCGTAGGGGTTTGAATTCGCGCATGTTCCTACCTCGAAATAAGAGAATTTAACATGTGCGAAATATGATTTCACTGTACCTGTAGAAAAAAATAGTGTGGGGAACATTGAACTACCAGATGAAGATGGACTGATATACAATATAGATTTCTTAATAAATAAAATAATAAATTTTTGTGTCGGCATACCCAGAGTTATCAGTTATCTGACTCTTGACAGTCTCAACCGATCAAAAAAAGCAACAAACTGCAGGCCTAAGAACCGCCAAAAAGTGGTTCTAATGTTCAAATGTCCGGACACTATGTATGCCGAAACTCGGTACTTTCAATGATTTGATTTTCTTCGGTATTTTCAGGAACCCGGAAGTTTGATGAAGGGAAATTGGAGGACCTGCAAACAATGTTTATGATGCCAGGAAGTTACTACTTCTTTGAACTAATACATACATATTGCATGGTGAATAACACTGTACTGGATCCAAATGATATAATAGGTAAGAACAGTGGGACGGATCGAAATTCTGTTAGCCAAGGTTATGCATCCGTTTCCATCTGGGTTCACTTGTTGAGTGGACTCTTAAGTTAGACTATATACACACGAGAACATTTTTAATTGGTTTATCCTTAAGTTTCTAAATACATGTATATACCTCTCCTTGCGAGAATACTTCTTCTCACAGCTGTTACTTACCCTTACAAATACCACACCAGTGTTATAAATTTTGATTCTTTTTTTATTTTTACTCGAACAAATTATTTTTATAATGAGCATGTATCATTAACTGTTAAATCTCAAGTTAAAAAACATTAACTACTTAGTTAATTAACATAATCATGATTACGGAAAAACTTTTTTGAAATACCAAATTTGCAAGACGGGTTAAACCATATTTGAAGCAACCGAACACGACAAAGTGTCCAAATACTGCAGGCTCGGTTTGATATAGCTTGTTCAAGATCAGTCAATGAAGTTTATATTGCTGAGTTTAAAGAAATACGGTAACTGGTTACATATTCTATGAAAATTTGGTTAACCTTATCCGACTTGTCAGAAATTTGTTTCAAATAGCACAAAAACTGCACAGGAATAAAAAAAATCCTCTAGTTTACACACGTGTTTGTCAACTGACCGTCAATAGAAAGTTACAATCTCGCTTAAGTCAGATCTAACAAAATATTAGACTGATGACGGCCCGCAGATACCGTACATAAGCTTTAGCGGTTTTACCCCCCCCCCCCCCCCCCCCCCCCCCCGATTACTATTTTTATAAATTGTCAACACAGGAAGCATGATTTATAACTCTCAAAATGATCTGAAGATGTCAGTACATTAGAAATGAATGCAATACTACATAAACACATATATCTTCAGTAAAATATATCTAACGCAGGCTGTCTACACTTTACATGGTTTGAAATACTTTTGCGATTTGGTAGGCGACAGTCAAATTGGTTCGAACTGTTAGGGATAAAAGCACGTTTTAGTTACTCGTCGGCAGATCCTGATAGCGTAGCGGTTTTCAGGTGATGATGAAATTGAAACCATTCGTTACGACAAAGTAGCACTGGTATATACTTATTTCGGGTAACTTACAGCCTTTACTGCCGTTTTCTGCTGCAAACAATTAGAAGCCCGATAGAAACTTCACATTCAACCAAACAATTTTGCATTACAGCCAATGGGTGAACGAGTAAAAGACGTTTCTTAGCATTTCGGAAAATGAATTTACTAAGAAACTTAAAATATTTTTGCACGTTTATTTCCGTCTCTAGTAGGGGCCGTTTATGGGCGACTTCCCTACAGAGAAAAAATCACATTTTCCCCATAATTGAAGGGCATGGGCGCCCATGACAGTGAAAAAAGCCCTGTTTTTATATTACGACACACTACTGTTCAGTTGGTCAACGTTTTAAAATGTTTAAGCAGACGGAATTCTAGAAATTTCCAGAAAACCGGAAGCTAATACGCAAGTTTGTTCCTGATCTTGATCAAAGTTATTGTTTCAAATGCAGTCAAAAGTGAAACTTTATATTTAAATGAAGCCTTTCATATATTTTTTATCAGTGACAGTCGGTAATAATTACAAAAGTGATTAACTTCTCTTGACAGAGAGTATAATAAAATGAAGTAATAATGATAGTATTGATCGAACCGTTCCCTTCCATTTTATTGCAGATTATTTTGAGTTACCGGATTGCCATATGAAGGAGCATTGCAAGGAAATGGTCAATGTGTTCCGAGAAACCCAGGATTCGGACGGCACGGCTCTCATGGAAGCTAGACATCTAACCAAGATGATCTTCGTGGAAAGAATGAAGTGTCCAGCTAATGTCATCGACCATGCTATAGCCAGTAGGTTTATCTTTAACCTTTTACCCCATGTATAAACGTTTTTTTACCCATGTGCAACCAATCTGGATCCAGATCAGCCAGCACATCCATGCCG
>JAZAYU010000465.1:112999-175623 GCA_038501625.1 Corbicula japonica
AAATTAATACAAACAAATACAATATTTGCAAGTATAGAAGTTAGTCAAATGAAGAAATTGCTTATTTTCAATGAGGCATTCTAAAATGGATAAACGAAAAACATATATTACAACATATAAAACATCAATACTTAAAGACAGACACAATTAATTACATACACTATTCATGCTATAGGCAAATTTCGATTACAAATATGCATCGTGTAAAATTATGCGAAAAACTATATACAAATACAAAAGTAATAACAATTTAAAGAGGTTGTATTTCAAACAAGTAAGTTTTTAAATGTTTTTTGAATAAATATATGGAAGAGACAGATCTAATTTCATAAGGGATATCATTCCATACGCTCATACATGTATAGCTGAAACATTTTTTAATTAAGTTTGTTTTACCTTTTAAGTGTTCAATATCAGTTCTTGAAGAAGATCGCAAGTTATACCGAGGGTTATTAGATACTTTTACAAGGTTAGTGATGTATTTTGGAACCAAATTATGTATAGATTTGTAGACCAATAGTGCAGTGTGATATTTACATCTTGATTCAAAAGAAAGCCATTTTAGGATATGAAAAAGATCTTTCGTAGGTGTGCGAACAGGTTTTTTAAGAATTATTCTTGCTGCTCTTTTTTGAATTTTGTATATTCTATTTAAGTCGCGACGGTTACCGTTACTCCAAACAATACAACCATATTCAAAAGTAGATGCAATATATGCATTATAAAAGAGTTGTTTCATTTCCATTGTTAGAAAGGATGATATTCGTTTAAGTAAACATAATTTTGATGCAAGTTTCTTACAAGTTTGATTTATATGGGTACTCCAGTTAAGACAGTTGTCAATATAGACGCCTAGTAATTTTTGTGATTTTACATTTTGAAGCAATTTATTCCCAACAGATAATTTGAGTTCATGATTATTATTGATCCTTTGCTTCGAATCAATGATCATACATGTTGTTTTGATTGGGTTAATGATCATGTTATTTATTGAACACCATTTTTGCGTTTCGCTTAAACTTAACTGTAGTTTCATTTGTATTACTTCTAGTTTGCAATCAGATGCGTGTATAGTTGCGTCATCAGCATACATATCGACCCCTGATGTAATTTTTAGCGGTAAATCATTTACGTATAATAAAAATAAAAGGGGGCCTATGATTGAGCCCTGGGGTACACCAGAAATAATATGACGAGTTTGTGATCGTATTGCACCATTTTTAATTAACTGTTTTCTGTTTGAGAGGTATGATTTGAAAAAAGTTATAGCGTTATTTGAGAAGTGATATAATTTTAATTTATATAGAAGGATGTCATGGTCAACTAGATCAAAAGCTTTTTTAAAATCTAAAAATATTGTTCCAATCATTTTCCCTGAATCAATTTCCTTTAACCAAGAATCTATTATTTTCACCAAAGCAGTTTGGCAGGAGTGTTGTTTTCTAAACCCCGACTGATACTCATAAATTATATTCGTTTGTTGAAAAAATAAATATAACTGATTTGCAATATGCCTTTCAAAAATCTTGGATAAAGTTGGCAAGATAGAAATAGGTCTATAATTATTTGCATCTTCCTTACTTCCCCCTTTGTGTATAGGAATAACATTAGCAAGTTTTAGGTGATCTGGAAAAATACCTTGCATAATACTGCTGTTTATAATTGAAGCTATGGGTACAGATATATAATCTTTACATAATTTGATGATATATGGCCCTAAGTAGTCCAAGCCTGTAGATTTATTAATATCTAGTTTTTCAATTATTTTACTTACTTCAAAGGGAGTTATAAGTTCAATGTTAAAACATCTGTGTTTCAGTTTTTCATTTAAATAGACATTAAGGTATTGAAAATTTTCTTTCTTAATTTCGTTTTTTGTTAAACATTTAGAAATACTTACGAAATGATCATTTAGTGCATTTAGAATGTTTTCATTCCCAGTTATGATGTCATCATCTATACGCAACATAGATGGTAAGTAGTGGCGGGAATAAGACGAATCGCCATTATTTAAACAACAATTTATACTATCCCAAAGGAATTTAGGATCTTTGCGATCTTGAACGGCTTTGTTGATGTATGATTTTTTGTTTACTTTAATGAACGAATTGCATTTATTCCGCCAGATGTTGTAGTTTGTCCAGTCTTTGCAACTTTTGTACCTATCACGCTTTTTTCTGGCTTGCTTAATTTCATCGTTATACCATCCAGGTTGGCGCAATCGCTTTACACGTTTTGATTTAAGTGGTGCATGTTTTGACAAAACATTATTTAAGATATCATACAAACAATTTAAAGAGGCATTTGGGTCAATAAAATATTCTATATTTCCTAAATTGGATAGATTAAGGTCTGCGAGGAAGTCTGACTCGTTAAATTTTGTAAACGATCGGTAAGTTATAGTTTTATGTTTTTCTACATTTTTAATCTCATTTTTATATATCATTGTGAATAAGACTGGAAAGTGATCACTTAAACCAACCTGCGGTACTAAAACCTCAGGTATAAGATCGGGAGACGTAGCATAAATATGATCAATAATAGTTGAAGAAGATTTAGTTACCCTAGTAGGGGTACTTATTAATTGAGATAGCCCGAAATCACAAATAAATTGTTCCCATTTCTTGTTACTAAAAATATTTGGTGGCGTAAAATTAATGTTTAAATCGCCGAGTATAAATAATTCATGGCTAAATGATTCAGCTTTTGACAGCTGCCTTTCATAAATATCTATCCAGGTCTGAGGGGAATAAGGTGGTCTATATACAAAATTAGTTAAGAATGGTTCACTATTAGGAAATTTGATTTCTAGCCATACACTTTCGAGATTTTCGTCTTCAATATCAAAGCGTCTGACATATGGTATAGTTTCATTGATATACACAAGAATTCCTCCACCAGATTTTAAGATTCTGTCTTTCCTTTCAAAGGTAAAACCGTTAATATGCAAATCCGAATTTAAGATATTTTCTGTTAAAAAAGTTTCACATAGGCCAAAAATATCGACAGAACTTACGTCATTAAGTAAAATTTTAACTTCATCTAACTTAAGCAATAAATGTTGCACGTTAAAACTACCAATGTGTATACCTTTTTTATGGAAAGAAAATTTTAATGCGCAATCTGTTGTCGACCCAGGTAAGACACGTAGCGAATATGGTAGACCAGGAGAGTCAATTTCTTTTTCAACATGAGTGGAATTAAGTTTCGTACTATTTTTAGTGTTGAAAATAGTTTTATTAGATATTTTAAATTTTTTATCATTTTCGACAACTGAATTGTCACTAAAATTACATTGGTTACACAATGGTAATATTCCTTTTGTATTAATGTCAACGTTGCTTGAATATTTAGTACTAGTTTCCATTGTGTCAGAGTTATTATTTAAATTTTTGTTATGTAATAAACTATTTTGACTGGTCTGTTTGCCAATGTTTGATACTTCATAAAGATTACATTTGCAATAAAGAAAATTACATTGACATAGTGTTGCTAGCTGGGTAAATTTGTTATAACAAACCAGTTGTTGGGAGTGTCTGTCATTGAATTCCTACCAACGCTGAGCACGGTAACAGTTTTGTGCAATATGATTGTTTCTTCCACAATATGAACATGTATTACTGCTTCGTCTTGGCCATTTCCGTCGTTCACTTCTCATACGCCAAGTATGATCATGGAAATCTCTGGATTCTTGCGACACTGCATCTCTACTGAATTGATCTTGCTTGTGCTTGATGATCACTTTTTCTTTTGTTAATCCGTGACACAAGCGTTCTGGTCCCTCTTTCGTTAAGATGGATGCCATCTTTATTATAGTAATTTCTCTCCGTTGTTCCGTCTCCGTATATAAATGCACTGATGACATTTATATAGGTAGCAGCTGTTATTTTACATACTTCTGCTATGGCCTCATTTAGGGGTTGAACATCAACATCTCTTCTTGGGCAGACATTGCAAATACAAACTACACAGCCTCTCTCTTGTAGTGACGTCGTTGTTTCAAATATGAAAATTTGATTATGACTATTTTGACGATTTAAGTTAAACTTGATTGATCATGTTCTTAACTTTTATCGATCGCATTATATATGTATATTAATTTAATATTTTTTCATGTCTCTGTTTGTATTTTGCATATCATTGTTGTTTCTATGTTTTGTTACTACTGAATATATGTATGTACTTATTAAGAGGGCCCCAAGGGAGATTAGTTATTTTGACTAATTGGGTTACCCTCTATAAATAAAGACATTCATTCATTCATTCATTTCATTCATTCAACTAATTCTGCGCGAAACCGCGTTACGCTTTTTCCTGACGCTACGTCATTTCCACCTATGTAGATTATTATGTTGGAGAAATTGGCTAAGTCATATTCCATCAAACGCCTAGCCACTTCATCTAACTTAGCTCCTGGCATGGTCTTGATTTCTACGTCTTTCGCTAGCCCACGCTTTTGTATACCTCGCAAGAGGGAGTCACCGATAATTAATGTTTTTTCTTTACCAAATGGTCGTTTCAATAATGTTTCATCTGAGTCGTGTTGCCTTTGATCCATGATTTTATTTCTAGACAGGCTTTCTCTCTTTAGATTTTCCTGAGGGGTACTCTGGGGCTTCTTCTCGGGTGATGGTTTCAAAACAGGATGCGACTGTTCTTTCTTCTGAGAGAATCCGCCGTGCTTCGGAATCTGTGTTGAGATCTGAACTTTGATAGTATCCGTCACAGATTGCAACTTTCGCAGTACGCTTTCATTTACAGAATTCAGCTGATGTTGTATTTCGTGAGTACTTTCCTTTACTTCTTCCACAGAAGTTGTCACATCACGAGAGTATAATTGGTATTGTTTTTTCAGACTGCTTACTGCATCCTTGATCTCTCCTATTTGTGTCAAGGTTTGGGTCATATGTGTTTGAAGTTCTCGTCGAATTTCGAGTATATTATCTGATATTGTCTTCATAAAGTCTTTCAGCATATCATTACTGGAGTCCTCTTCACATGATGCAGAATGTCTTTTTTGTTTGATTTTTCTCACATTTTCAACAGCTTCGTGTAAAGCAGTCAATTCATCATCACGCGATGAAGGTGCATCATCGTTGGTAGTCTCGGAAGCGGAAGTGTTTGAACAATGACGCAAAAGCTGTTGAATAACAGAATTCACTTCGCCTACAGTAGTGTTACTTTCTAAAAGCTTTCTATCAATAGCTTTTAGGATTTGTGGTAAGTCATCCTCTGTGAACTGCTGGGATTGCTTTCCGTTAATAAGACAAGAACTTTTTGTGTGATACATATTAAGTGTATAAACACTCTGTCTGCCGCATGAAAGCTTGTACTTGGTTTCCACCAGGTTCCCTTGTTTGACATGGACTGGGATTTTCTGACATTTATATTTCAACTCGTTTGATGTGTAGAAAGTGTCAACAGAAATTTTTAACAGTTCGTACATACCAGAACTCAGCACAATCCTAAGTCCTCCTCCTGTTTCATATATTACAACATCGTCTCTTTTTGTTGCCGCTAGCTTCTTTTGCAACGATTTTTCTTCGTTCAGGTCGTATTGCCGTTCTTCAACTACCACATCGTTAATGTTGAAATTATTATCTGACCAAGCTGAAGTATCTGGCAGGATTGATGATCTTACAAGATCCCCGCTATTCATCTTCTCTAAAATTCGTTTCACGACAAAAGAAGTCTCTGAACTGAACTGTTCTATCTAAAATATTTTCACAGATTTTTATCCGATTTCAATGAATTTTATATCAAAATGTGTAATTTTTTAAGGAGTATCAAATTCATTCGAATTCACTTAAAATTCGATGCAACTTTCTTTAAATTTAATTTAAAACTTATTTTTTAACGTAACGCGTTCAAAAGTTGTTTACGTCGATGACGTCATTCGTGCTACCTGTCTTTAATAACCATTCAGGGGAAACATCCAAATTGGTATTTAACAGCAGGTGGTCTTTGTTCACATGTGATTTTGTTCTTCAAATCAGTCAGTTGGACAAAATCTGGTCTTCATTCAAATTTGGTCTTTGTTTACAGGTTGTCTTAGCACAGGACCCAAGATCATTAAACTATGATTGTATACCAGTCTCAAATCTCAAGCATCTGATTGGCTGAAATGGTAACCAGTCGCCATTTTAGCCAATCAGATGGTAAAGATTTGAGACTGGTCTCCAGATCTAGTTTTAAGATCTTTGGCCCAGTAAAGATCTAAATTGACATTCTGTATCAGACAGTTTTGTCCACACCATGCCAGACCAGCCTGCACACCCACACATCTGATCATATTATGTGCTATTCATTGTACAAGACAATACACTGTCAGTTATTTAGTAAAACATCCATCTGAAAAGAATATGCAATTGTTAAACAGTGAATCCATTTAACAAAATCAGCAGGCTACAAGCTCAACCCTCAAGAAGAAATTATTGTATACAAAGTAAGTAATACATGTATTACAGTAAAGATCATTTACGACACATTTAAAAAATGCCATAAAAACAAATTCATTATTGAATAAACACTGGCATTTTCAGCAGAAAATAAAAATGAAAACTCTTGAGAAAATTTCCAGAAATATTCTAGAAAGTTAGCATAAGCAAACGATGGCCCATTATTACAACACTGAGATTGACTTTCAAACTTACAATGTATCTGGCTGTAAAAGTCAACATTTGAAACTTATTTTTATGCAAAAACTTTAACCTGTAGTTTTTTTCATAAAATTACTGCTACCTACATTTACAATATAAGCACTTATATCAAGATGCTTATTAAAAAAATAATTAATGATGACATACACAATTTTGAACAAAATAAGATTTTTCAATGAACATGCTTTTAACCCTTTCCTGTATAGATACACCTTTATTGCTAGGGCGAACAGTTTAGATCCAGATCAGCCGGCACATCCGTGCCGTCTGATCAGGATCTGAACTGTTCGCTTTTTGATTCATTAGGATATTTCTGACCAAAATGCGAACAGTTCAGATCCTGATCAGACAGCACGGATGTGCCGGCTGATCTGGATCTACACTGGTCGCACATGCGTAAAAATGCGTATATATTAAGGAAAGGGTTAATGGATATCAGTGTAGCATATTGTTATGTTGTGCATATAGCAAGGATGTGTGAAATCTCATAATAAGTTGTCCTTCTCCACAACCCTATGAAAGGAAATTCCTACTGAAATGCTTTACAGATCATCTCAGAGTGACCCCAAATGAGGAATATTAATAAACTGATAAAAGCCTATCAAATTGCTTGCTACCAACATAAGCTAGGGTTATCCTTTTATCACTACTAATGTTTGGAGTGATTCCCCTTTGCAATTCACTCCCTTGTTCACTCTGAAGATTTAAAGCCACTGGTTAATTAGTCAATTCAGTTTCCAATGCAACATGATTCTCTAGCATTTCAGTCAAGTCATAAGAAAGCTTGGTTAAAGGTAGCAACATAGAATTTTCTTTTCTAAGAATGACAGTGGAGAGTTTCCAAGGCTTTCCCCTGAGTACCAGATTTCAGTCCATTAAGAATTCAGAAAACTTTTTTTTCTTTATTTTCCTTTATAAATTGGGGATTTACTGAATGAATCCATCTGCTATTCATTGTGCAAATAACTGTCAAAAATAAATTGGAAAGTGGGGTTATTAAACTAACATCTGCATTCAATGAATTGAACATCTTACAATAGGTTCTGTCATAATTATGTAATAAATTAGTTTTCTAAATTAAATTATGAAATATTTATTCAATAATTAAGAAGTGTTTGTACTGGTTATAAATCTGCAGTTTCAGTTTGGTTTTCTATGAAGTCATAAAAAAAATTACAAGAATGAATATTTGTTTAAACCTTCCAGATCAAAAATAGCATTTACAGTGATAAAGAATGCCTGTTCTAGAAAAACAGGATGCAGAACGAGCTGCAGGAATATAAACCTGTATTTATAAGTGAAAATGGTGGTGGGTTTATTTTCTATGCATTTCAGATAATTTACTTTTACAGAATTTATTAATGGAGCTGTCTTCAAGTGGGAATAGAAATACAAACAACTATTCGCAATGAGACCCAGGGTACAGTAGTACCAGTAAATCTGGCGAGGCTTATGTTATCTCAGTGTTAAATGATTTATTTGATTTATATGGCAACACCTTTAAATATGCACAAATTACCATGTAAACATAAGAAACTAATTAAGTACAATCAAACTGTCAGAATAATGATAAAACAATGATAGGAAACCAGGGTCTGAATTCATAAAACTAGGATTGGAGATCAGTCTCGAATCTCCAGCATCTGATTGGCTGAAATGGAAATCAGTCGCATTTTCAGTCAATCAGATGCTTGACATTTCAGACTGGTCTCCAGATTTAGTTTTATGATCTTGGGCACATGAGTATTTCTTTGACTGAGTTATAACAATGTGATATCGGTATAACCAGTGTTCTTTCAAGTTCAATTAATGGCCATGTATAGGGTATATTTTGGATCAAACAATTTTTTGTTTCATACATTTCAGCTCAACATCACCAACAAAGAAAACTTCTGCAGAAACAGCAAATAATAAGGTAATACATACAGAATCAAACACCTGGCCCAAGATTATAAAACTGAGAATGGAAACCAGTCTCAAATCTCAAGGATCTAATTGGCTGAAATGGCAACCAGGAGCCATTTCTGCCAATCAGATGCTTGAGATTTGAGACTAGTTTCAAATCTCAGTTTTATAATCTTCAGCTTTATTCATGCCTACTTCTATAAATGCAATTTTTGTATAACATTACAAATGTCTTTTGAATCACAAAATTCAATCAAATTTTGTAACTCATTTGTACCTAAAGGCAAGCCATCCAGGGTCATGTATACCTGACAAAAATATATTTCAAAAATGAAAGTTTATAGGGTTTCGTATAAAAACATATATTCAAACCAATAATTCATCATAATATACAAACATATTTCTTGCTTGACATTGAGTATACATGTATTAATCATCAATAAAATATTACAAAACAGTATAAACTAATATAAATTTAATAAGAACACCTTTAAAAACCTATCTTATCCAAACTGCAGAATTTCACCCTTTCCCTTTAGTTTGAGGATTGCATTAGTATATTATGTGTTCATTGGTGTAAGAAAAATCTACAGGATGACCAATGAGTGATTTCAAATGATTTTCATAAACTAATGAGCACAATACTATATTAATTCAAATTTTATTTTTACTCTTTCAAATGTTTTCATGAGGAATTATTTTAATTAAATTTCTGGTTAATGTCCTTTGACTACTGGTCCCAAGGTTAGAAAGCTGAGATGGGAAACCAGTCTCAAATCTGAAGCATCTGATTGGCTGAAATGGTGACCAGTCGCCATTTTCAATGCTCAGCTTTATAACCTTGGGCAAAGTTTTTATTTCGTCTGAATCGTCATTGTATGACTCAAATTGATTTTTTTTTCAATCGTGTTTCAATTATTACATCAGAAATTTTGCCTCTAAATTTTTTGACCGGAAAATGAAAATATTATGCATCAAAATACTTGACAAGAACTGTAAGGAAATAATAATCATAATGAAAAGAACTTTTCTTTAAAATAGATGAATATAAAAAAGTCTCGCTAAAAAAAACTGATAATTTTTCAAAATAGGCTTATGTTCAACAAAAAATGACAATTTCAAGAAAAAAATCAGTATTCTTTCATTTCTTTTTGTATATGCATTAGTTACCAGTTTCATATTAATTCAAATTTCTGCAGTTTCATTACACATGTAAGCATCTGAGCTTCATGTCTTTTCTGTCAATAACAACAACTACCTAAATACACATTTTGTACAGCAAAACTAATTTCTCTAAAATTTGGATTAAACTAAATAATTATTTTTTACATACTAATTAAATCAAAGTGTGAATAAGATGAAATCCTCAATCTGGAAAATCTAACATCACTGCAACAGACGGTGAGGCAGGCACATGCATTGGTTTAACAAGCCTTCGTTTCCTCCGTGGCACTGGCCTTGAAGAAAATCGGAAGATTTTACAAATGTTGCCGTGAACATGTCATGGTTACTTTTTCTTATATCACCTACAATAACAAGTTAACCCTTTCCTCCATAGACACACCTTTATTGAGTGGGCAAACAGTGTAGATCCAGATCAGCTGGCACATCCATGCTGTCTGATCAGGATCTACACTGTTTGCTTTTTGATTCGTTAGGTTATTTCTGACCAAAATGCAACCAGCGCAGATCCTTTTTAGACGTAACAGATGTGTGGCCTAATCTGGATCTACACTGGTCACACATGCGTAAAAACACATATTTATGGAGGAAAGTGTTAATGATCAACATTTTATGGGGAATTTAACATTTGATTTTACACAAATAATTTCAAGAAATTCCTTAATGGCTGAAATCGTTAGACTTTAAACACTTATTTCATTTAAAGAAAAATTAAAGAAACATGATATGCTTTGTAGCGGTATATAAAGCTTTTTAGTTATATAATAAAAGCTGGAAAATAGTACAATGTAGCTTAAATGTACTGATATTTCCCGGAATATACATAAGTAGCTATCAGTATAAAATTTTTTTTTATTTTAAAATGACTTAAAAATGACTTTTAAAAATGATCTGAAAAACGTTCAATAAAGCTTTGAGCAAACTGAAACAGCACTCTGAAATTGGTTTTCTACTTCTACTCTTTAGGTGTTAGCACAACATTTTTCATATTTGCACAAGTGTAGATCCAGGTCAGCTTGCAGATATGTGCAGTCTGGTTGCTTATTAGGAATTAAGTTTAGTCAATTTATATCTATAAAACATCCCTTTGAATAATGAATGGACTGAGTCATATTGATAGAAAGAGTCCATTACATAAACTCGGAGGGTTTAGGTTTAATAACTACAATTATTTAAGTTAAACCCATTATCCCATATATACACATTTTATCGCCTGTGCGACTGGTGTAGCTCCAGATCAGCTTGCAGATCTGTGCCATTTGATAATGATCTACACTGTTTGCTTTTGATCAGAAATAATCTAATGAATCAAAATGCGAACAGTGCAGATTCTGATTAAATGGCTGATCTGGATCTACACTGTTTGCCCATGCCATAAAGGTGTATATCGTCACCTTAGTGCAATAACAGTATAAGTACCATTGAATATGAAGGAGATATACCGTTATTGCTCTCAGGTGACGATATATAAAATGGAGAAAGGGTTAAAACAAGATTTGACAAGCTTTGTAATGCACCGTACACTGTACTTCCCAATCTCAGCATACTGCAACTGTTTTTATCCAAACAATTTAACAAAACAAGGATGGCAGTATGGCCGGTCATTTTGTTCTTTGAATGTGCCTTTATTAAGTTGCTTCAAGCAAAATGCGCACACAAAGTGTTCCAGATGGAATTTCTTGTACATGGCAGTAATGCCTCGCCCAGCAATCGGTTTCTGACATCCGGCACACAGGGAACCACGCTTCTGATGGTAATGAGTTTCGCAGTAGGACAGACCTTCATAATCGAAGAAGCTACCACCTCCAAATGGTCTATGACAATCCTGTAATTGAATCAATGTCACAAATGTAAAATTAGTACATTTAATTTGTTAAAGGTAGATAATCACTCTTTAATTCCCCAAAATATGACTTTAATAGTCAAAAACTAATAATAAATTGTGTTTAATCTACAACCCAACGGGTGTTCAGTTGAACACGTGTCACCCTAAGAGTACTTTGTCAGAAAAAAAATCTGAGTACAGAAAGGGACATCACTCCTTCAATTGTGACATTGACCTAAAGATTTTAGAATAAATCACAATCCTGTTGTCATAAGAAATATAATTTGCATCTCAAAATTACATCTGATGTTCAGTTTTTGTGACAAAATCAAAAGTAAAGACAGGGGCATAATTCTGTCAAATGTGACCTTCACCTAAAGATTGTCACATCATTATCACTCTGTTGTCAAAAAAAATATAGTTGTGAAGTTTCCTGAAAAATACTAAGAAATGGCAAAGTTAAAGCCAATGTTAAGTTTGCTTTATGTGACGGCTGGATGGAAAAAGCAGTCCCTATGTATCGCCCTTTTTTTTTAGAAAGGGCAACATTAAAATGGTGGACATATATTTACAACAAAACATTTAAGATTGCAACAATTTACCTTGAGTTCCTTAACTCTATCCAAGTTATCTATTTTGGCAAAATAAAATGCCTGCCAAGCTTAGCATGTCACATTTACCTTGAGTTAAAATGAATTTGCCAATTGCCATATGAAAGTGCAAAATACAATATGGAGATGCCATATAGAACCTTGCATTTTGTGTTTCATAAGAGGAGTTTCTGCAGAAATCTTGCCCAAAAAGGTTCCTGTTTAGTTCCCCTAGCAGAGCAAGAGTTTTCTTTACAATTATACTGAAGATACATTATTGTGTCACATGATCCTTTCTCTACTGTTGCTGGTCACTTTACATTCAGCTAATGCATCTAGCTAGTAACCAATAAAGATATTATGCTTACTGACCTCCAAAACATAAAACAATGACTATTTTGATAAATGTGCTTGAAGGAGGATAATCAAAATTGCCATATACACAATTCTTTTTTAACCCTTTCCTCCATGGATACACCTTTATTGCATGGGCCAACAGTTTAGGTCCAGATCAGCCGGCACGTCCGTGCCATCTGATCAGAATCTAAACTGTTCGCTTTTTGATTCATTAGGTTATTTCTGACCAAAATGCGACCAGTGCAGATCCTGATCAGACGGCATGGATGTGCCGGCTGATCTGGATCTACACTGGTCGCATATGCGTAAAAATGTGTATATATATGGAGAGGGTTAATGCATATATGAATTAATAGCTGCCAACAAAATGTTACATATATATCATAATAAGAGTGAAGCATTATTTACCCAGCATGCAAAGCACTCCGGATGCCAATGTCGGTCAAGAGCCGAGATATAGTTATCAACAATAGCACGTCCACAGCCGTCACACTTCGGAGCAAACATTTCAAAGAAATCAGCTCTGAAAATACAAGAAAATGAATTTTAATATTGGTATAAGACAGAAATATATCTCATAGTGTAATCTATGATTTGTTGTTTTTTTTTAATTAATATTCACTTGTATTTCACTGGTAAAATCAAATCTTCTGTTAATTTTAGGCATTCAATGCATGGTTCTAAAGATTTAAACAGAAATTGCATGAAATACCAAAAGTAATAGTTTATGATGTTATTTCATGATGTCATATACTTAAAACTAAACCGTTGATGATGGAAATATGAATGAAACAGAGTAGAACAAGTGCAAATATAAACAGCTGATTATCATCTGATTATCATTTTTATTTCACTGACAAAATTCTGGAAACCTTTAGATAAAACTTTTATTTTTTAAATGGTAGTTGTGTAACCAAAATTATGAAATGAAAACAATAACAATGACTATGTGTTCAGTTTCTCAAAATTCATTTCACAGAGCTGTAACTTGGACAGCCCAGGCTAAAAAAACATTGCCTTCTATGATTCAATTAAGGAATGATTCTTATTTTGGTGCGGTTCATGCAGATTGGACGTGCACGCGAGAGCTGGCAAATCCATAAAGCGCGCTAGCGCTTTAAGGTAAATTTGCCAGCAGTTTAATGCCGTCACACATTTCTGAATCGCCAAACACATGTTGTTTTTTTTAAACATCAGCTTTCAAATGCAAATATTCTTTACATGAACCTTTCAAGTGATAAAATTATGTGGAATTAATAAACTTTTTTTCAATTTTGGCCTGACCATTCATTTTTCATAGTGGTCTTATTTAGATAAATAGCAAACAGTTTAGAGCCTGATTAAACTGTGTAGATTTCAAACTGATCTGGGTCTACACAGGTTTGCTAATGTAACAACAGCTGTGCTTAGCACCTGAAGTGTTAATGTATAACTACATCATTTTATTTTGTAGCAAATTTTTACATAATCATTTTGTTTGTCCCTTCAGTAAACAGCTGGCAAACATCCTTAAACAATTTAAACAAGGTTGTATGATTTTTTTCAAAATGTTATAGCACCCTTAGGGCTTTTTCAGGGGTTTGGGGGGAAAAAGGCTCCTGCCCAAATTGGGAATTTTTTTACGCGGTTATCACTGTTTTTCACACCAGTTACATACATAAAATCATGGAATGTAGTTTTAACAGATCACTTAACACGAGTTAACAAAGGATTTTTGGACTTTGATAAGTCTCTTAATTATATGGTTTCTTGTTAATTTGTTTCTATGTTATAGACAAAAGGCATTTCTGTTGAAATGGGATTTTTTTTCTTGAAACTGGGAAAAATGGTCCTTATCTGGCATTGGGAATGGGGCCCAATATCTGCCCCGTGAGAGAGACTCGCTGAAAAAGCCCTGACCCTTGGTTGCAGGGTATAGTTGATTAAATTTTAAGTTTTCTATTTTTCTTACACATTTCTCCATGACACAGCTCTTTTGATTTTTGTATTGTGCATATTGTGAATACTTGTCTGACAAAAGTAAGTTAAAAGTTGCACCTACATCCACAATAGGGCCATTGCAGTAGCCACATCTTGGAGCAAACAAGGAGTGATAGTCTCTCTCGCAGTATGCCACTCCATCCCGTTCGTAGAAGTTCTTTGTTCCTAGGGTCTCATGACAATGTGCACATGCAAAATGCTCGATATGCCAAATCTTTCCTAGTGCTGTGATCACCTGTAAATGAGGAAATTATTAAAACCTAATGAACATATGATTGTTAATCACATACAGGGAGGGGACAGGATTTAATGGTAGTCCAATGGTTGGCCATCCCTATTCTTGCTTTGATTGAGTTTCTCACATGTATGGCTACATGGGAATACTATCAGGTCATTAAAAATCTTTTATTTTATAAAAGTCGTTCCTATACCTACCTAAGGTTATCATAAACATCCATAAGATAAGAGATTTAGAACAGAGGTAATCCAATCTGTTGCAAAAATAACAAAAGAACCACTAATTTTGATAATGATTTATGAAAACTTAGTTATATTATTATTGTACTATCACAGAATAGTTTAATCACTCCATTTGTTGTTTCATAGTTTAAATCTAAAATCATTAAGTCTTTCATGAACAGTGAAGACTCTCACAAAAAAGCTCTTTACACCACAGATACGGCTTTTATCCCATGTGCAACCATGGAAGATCCAGATCAGACTGCAGATCTATGCAGTTCAACACAGATCTGTGCCCGAAATTATAAAGCTGAGCATGGAAACCAGTCACAAATCTCACACTAGGTTGTCGTACTTTTCCGGTACATAACGAACTCCAAAATAGGAAATTTCCGTCGCAGTTTTACAAACTTTATGGTATTTTTACGCCATTCATAAATTTTCTACGACATTCATAAATTTGACTAAAATTTTGTTGTTTAGTTTATTTAAATATGTTTTGAGCGTGAAGGGTATATAATAAAAGTAACATTATGACAGTATGCATTCTGTAGGTTCGTAATATTTCGATCACGTTGCGTATGTAATCACATCACGCTCGACCTTCGGTCTCGCCAGATATTGTTTACATACCCAACTCGAAAAATACGAACCTACAGAATGCATACTGTTAAAATATTCCACATGTATATAAAACTCCAGACTCGTTGCCATTTCAGCCAATCAGATGCTTGATATTTGAGACTGGTTTCCATGCTATGTTTTATAACCTTGGGCACAGGTGTTTTACAAGTGTAAGCATGATGTGGTGAATGCTATCATCATTGTTACATTAAAGAAGTGTTGAAACAAAGAAGCATCCACACTGTAGGGAAACACAGAAGCCAGGTGATGATGGCATGACACTTTCCAGGAATTATCCTGAGACCTGTTCATACTCTACACCTGAAGTCATTAAAGTTTGACAATTTAAACTGCAAAATTTATTTATTCTATTGGCTGTAATCCTAGGTTGCTGCAGAGGGTGTCACCTGATATGTTTTAAGGCAATTTCTCTTTTCACTACCACGTGAATGAAGTGATGAAATGTTTTCTAATGAAGTCTGCAAAAGTTTATTGATAAGTTATTTTTGTAAACCATATTTAATGCATTAACTTTGGCTCAACTTGTTACAGAAAACAAAATGTATTAAGTCAGAACTAGTTAAGTTACAAACCCCTCATAAAGACCATGGCTGAAGGTTACAAAGCTGAGCATGGAAACAAGTCTCAAATCTCAAAAATCTGAGCGGCTGAAATTCTGACCAGTCTCCATTTCAGCCAATCAGATGCTTGAGATTTGAGACTGGTTTCCATGCTCAGCTTTATAACCTTCAGCCCAGCCCTAAATTAAGACCACCCTGATAGAAAGGCTGCAATTTCAAATTACCAAATATGAAAAAAAAAATACTTTTCAATCCTTAGGTTAATAATAAAGAAAAATCTGAAGTGATTTCACTACATTTAGATATCAAAATCTGTGAAAGTAAAGCAACTTAACCTTTCACTTGAAGAATCAGGGGTTAGCATTTACTCATTTATTGCTAAAAACAATCAATCTGTTAAATGGGAATCATTTGTACCAGAGTTTTGCTTCACTGACAAGATGATTTCAGAGAGGCGAGTAGTTGTTACAGAAGCTGTGCCCAAGATCGTAAAACTAAATATGGAGATCAGTCTCAGATCTCAAGCATCAGTCGCCATTTCAGCCAATCAGATCCTTGAGATTTGACACTGATCTCAAATCTTAGTTTTATGATCTTGGGCCCTGGGTGTTCTTGACTGTCAGCTCATTTATGATGGAGAGGGTTTGTTTTTCAAAAATAGCAATCAACTTTTAAGCCTTTACTCCATAAATATGACTTTTATCTTCTATGCTTACTGATACAGATCAGCTGGCACTTTGTGATGTTTGATCAGGATCTACACTGTTTGTTTTTAGATTCAATAGGTCCTCTCTGACCAAGAACCAATGTCTAGATCCAGATCAGACAGCAAGGTTGGCCAAGTGATTAACAGCATATCGATGGAGTAAAAGGATTAAATCACATTGTGGACAATTGTTTGTCCTATAAATGTGAATTTATTGTTTAAAAGACATATAATAAAACTTGAAGAAATTCTAAAACCTGAGAGCTACATTTCATTTAAAGATAACCTTGTTTTAACAGAGAATCAAGTTTTACACAACAAGCCCCTGACATTTGTAATGAACTTGATTTTCTGTGAGTGCTTTTCATTGTATTTACATATAGCTTACAGGTGTGACTTTCACTAATTTTAATTTCATTTAATCTGTGAAAAAGATCCCCTTTCTTTGAATGCATGATATCTCATTTCAAGTTCACAGTCATGATATATTTTGTATTGACTCGTAATGGCTGAATAGTAGTGTAGATCAAGATCAGACTCTACTGAATGGTAGTGTAGATCCAGATCAGACTCCACTGAATGGTAGCGTAGATCCAGATCAGACTCCATACATATCTTTCCTGATCTGAGTCTACTCAAGTTGCAAATATGAGTACATGGATATTACTGGTTTCAGCACAAAAATGCAAGAGAAAATTCCATGCTTCTGTTATGTCATGTGCATGAAATATTATGTTATGAATTTCTTGTACATAAAATAGTATATATATTCAATTATGTTACCATTGTCATTTTTTACAACAGTTAACTCAATGTTTGTAGCAGTCTAATTTTTTTAAGACAATCGAAATAAGTCCAATTAAAGTACGAACAAACTGTTTAGTAGGACTTGACTAACTGAACAGATCACAGCATAGACCGTGATCAGACAAAACTGATGTTCACGCTAATCTTGGCCTACACTGATATACTCAACTGAAGCATGGTAAAAAGTTAACTCTATCCCCTTTCAATACATCCCTACATACCTGAAGGCTACTATTTGCACTGCTTGACCCCGAGAGGTTTCTGCTCTTCTGGGGTTTGGCATACGAGGGTTCACTTCCTGGGGAGGGAGACCTATGCATTGGATTCACAGTAGCCTGCTGACTGGGAGGCTTATCTTTCATCTAGAAAACGTAAAGCAAACAATCACTTGATTTCTGTGAGGATTAAACCCTTTAATACATTGTATGGGATATGCCTTTAATCACTTAGGCAACCAGTAGATCCAGGTTAGCTGGCACATCTATACTGTCTGATATGGATCAACATTGTTTGCTTGTGAAATAACAAATCTTAAAGCAAACAGTGAAGATCCTTACCTGACAGCACATATGTGGTGGCTGATCTTGATCTTTACTGGTCACACATGTGATAAAAGCTTAATCCGATATAGAAAAAGGTTAACTTTCAGATATCTTGTACGATTCAAAATCGGTGAAAATAAGTCACTTATTGTTGTATTCTTAAAATATATAAAAAATGCTGACTAATATGTCTGTATTGAACACTCATTTGCAGTGTATGGTTGAACTTCAGCAAACTCCAGCAAAATTCAGTGATAAAATAGAACAATAAATAATGATAGCAGAGGAAAACAAAATTCTATACTGCATTACATCATTACATGGATATGCAAAAACGAGCTGCAAGAATCACTGATGAAAATACAAGCGAGTTTTAGTGGACACTCAAGGCTGCAAACTGCTAATCTATGCAGGTGATGAGAAAGGAAATTAGGTTTTATGGTTGAACAATCAGTTCACACATTTCTAGGGCATTGGTTTATGATCAAGTTAAGCAATTTCACTACAATGATCAGAATAGACAAGAAAAGGTGAGCTATGGCCTTTACCTTGAAGTCTGAGAGTGAGGACATCAGATCATCCAGTTCCTGTGTAGCGGCACTGCTTGTGTGTACGGCTTGTTGGGGTTCAGAGTAGTTGTATGGCTGAACATGTTGCTGTCTCTGGCCGTAACTGTACGACTGAGTGTGATCCTGTCCTCGGGAGTCATACTGGTAACTGTTCACTTCGTTGCTATGACTACAACAGTTATATAAACCTTTTACTCATTATATATGCATTTTATCACATGTGCGACCAATGTAGATCAGGATCAGATGGCACTTATGTGCCTGCTGATCTGGATCTACACTGTTTGTCCAAGCCATAAATTCAGATATGGAGGAAAGGGTTAACTATTTACTCTTTCAAATTGAATAAGTCCACTCTTGGTACATAGTATGGTAGTATGTGTTTCCAGAAATTTGTTAACCGATTTTATCAACTGAAAAACGAACCGTGTCTGTATAAATTTGCAGGTTGATCTTGGTAATGCTTGCATATGTGACAAATGCTCTGAGTTAACTATAAAGCCGGTTTCAAAGTCACTTTTCTTAAAACTTAAGCCAGTCTATTTAATGTTCATTTGGATGTTTTACAATTTTACTGACTGAATTATCATGCACTTCAATTATTGAAACTGGTTGCCATTGTGAACTACATAATCAATACAGCAGCCATTTATTCTAGATAGATCTACTGTAACACTATTAGCTTCTTGGTCAGAAACAAAACTAATAATTCTAACAGCAAACAGTGTTCTTATCAAAAGTATGGATGTGCCAGCAGATATGAATCTACACTGTTTGCTCATTTAATAAAAGTCATGCAGACATGAACACAGCATTTCTTCTGACAGGTCAAAATGCTGATCATCAACAACTTTCAAATGTAATCAAATACATCATTACTTTGGGAATGGTATGGAACTTTGAAATGTTATCAATTACACCATTAATTTAGGAATCGGATTAGAAGTTTAAAACTTCTAATCTAAGTATTGGAGTTTGGAGTTTTTTTATCAGGAACTCATAAAAGAGAACCTTGATTACTTTGACAGATTACCTCTGGTATTGTCCCCTGGTGTTTGCTGTCTGTGGCACCGAGTTCTCCAGCTGGTCTAACAGGCTGTCTACTGTGCTGGTGTTGGCACCGCCACGAGACGGCTTGGGAGCAACTGGCGGGGCTGGTTTTCCTGTAGCACAGAGAAATAAAATTGTCAACATATGAAAATTCGAACAATAAAAATGCACTAATTCTTACGATTTTTCTTTCATTCATTAGGCCATTTGACTTTTAAATTTAACCATTTAAGCACTAAGAAAAGCATTTGCAACCAGTGTAGACCCAGAACAGCCTGCCCGTCAGTACAGTCTGATCAGGATCTTCACTGTTCGCTATCTAGTCAAATATTTCTGCAAAACACCCCAATGAACTAGAAATGTGTCCATAGGACACGGATGCCCCCGCTATGCATCGTTTTCAGATACTAAAGTGCAATGATGGGAATAATAGCATTTCAAAGACAGTGATGTTCGAGTAATTATAAGAATATGCATAAACTTGATGATCAAGTAAATTATTTGTATTTGTGGCACTATTGTCTTCTCATTACGGAAATGTCTGTGAAGAAGTTGGTGGTAATGCAATGCAATGTCATAGTGAACATTTGTGCCAAGTTATTTTGAAATCCCTTCATTCATAAAGAAGTTATAGCCCGAACAAGTAAATTCAAGTTTTAGTAACTGTGACCTTGACGTTGGACTTACAGGCATGGGTAATGTACGCAACACACCGCCTTGTCATGGTGAACATTTGTGCCAAGTTATTTTGAAAACCCTCCATTCAAAACAAAGTTATAGCCCGGACAAGAAAATTCTATTTTTAGTAACAGTGACCTTGACCTTGGACCTACAGGCATGGACATGGTACACGACTCAGCACCTTGTCATGGTGAACATTTCTGACAAGTTATTTTGCAATTACTCTATTCCTAACGTAGTTACAACCCTGACAAGAAAATTATATTTTAGTAATAGTGACCTTGACCTTGGACCTACAGGCATGGGCATGGTACGGGCCACACCATCTTGTCATGATGAACATTTGTGTCAAGTTATTTCGAAATCAATCTATTCCTAACAAAGTTACAGCCCGGACAAGAGAATTATATTTTTAGTAACAGTGACCTTGACCTACAGGCATGGGCATGGTACGCGATACACCGCCCTGTCATGGTGAACATTTGTGTCAAGTTATTTTGAAATCCCTCCATTTATAATGAAGTTACAGCCCGGACAAGAAAATTCTATTATTAGTAACAGTGACCTTGACCTTGGACCTTCAGGCTTGGGTATTGTGCGGATACACTGCCTTGTCATAGTGAACATTTGTGCAAATGTCGCGGTACGAATCTAGTCACTATCTGGGGAGAAGATGTGTAAGCGGCCCGGATAGCTCAGTCGGGAGAGCACTCGCCCTGTAAGCGAGGGGTCCCGGGTTCGAGTCCCGGTCTGGCTGCACATTCTTACTCACCCTGTGACATTTGGCGCCCAACGTGGGGCCGTGATAGCTAGCAGGGGTGGCCACCAGCCTGTAATAGCGAAATAAATACACATAACTCTCTGGAATTCGAGGACGAATTTCCAAGTTGTGAGGGGAAAATGTCGCGGTACGAATCTAGTCACTATCTGGGGAGAAGATGTGTAAGCGGCCCGGATAGCTCAGTCGGGAGAGCACTCGCCCTGTAAGCGAGGGGTCCCGGGTTCGAGTCCCGGTCTGGCTGCACATTCTTACTCACCCTGTGACATTTGGCGCCCAACGGGGGACCGTGACAGCATTGCATGGTTAGTCTAAGACGCCTGCAATTGTGATATATAGTACCCTCTGGAATTCGAGGACGAATTTCCAAGTTGTGAGGGGAAAATGTCGCGGTACGAATCTAGTCACTATCTGGGGAGAAGATGTGTAAGCGGCCCGGATAGCTTAGTCGGGAGAGCACTCGCCCTGTAAGCGAGGGGTCCCGGGTTCGAGTCCCGGTCTGGCTGCACATTCTTACTCACCCTGTGACACAAAGTTATTTTGAAATCCCTCCATTCATAACAAAGTAACAGACCGGAGAAGAGAATTCTATTTTTAGTAACAGTGACCTTGACCTTTGACCTACAGGCATGGGCATGGTACGCGACACATCGCCCTGTCATGGTGAACATTTGTGCCAAGTTATTTTGAAATCCCTCCATTCATAACAAAGTTATAGCCCGGACAAGAAAATTCTATTTTTAGTAACAGTGACCTTGACCTCCGACCTAAAGGCTTGGGCATGTACGTGACATACCGTTTTGATATGGCGAACAATTATACCAAGTTATTTAAAAATCCAATAAGAAATAACAAAGTTACAGAGCGGACAAGATTTTGCAAGAAAATTCTATTTTTAGTAACAGTACCTTGACCTTGGGCCTACAGGCATGGGTATTGTCATGACACACCGCCTTGTTATGGTGAACATTTGTGCCAAGTTATTTTGAAATCCCTCCATTCCAAACGAAGTTAAGGGCAAAGTGTATATTTTTCTTAACACAAAATGTAAGTGAAAAGGGGGCATAATTTGAAAAAATATTGGAAGCAGGGTTATGGGTCTTGTTGGTTATGATGTAGATTTTGATGGTGAAAATATATTTCAAGTTTCAAGGCAGTATCTCAAGTAGTTTTAAAATTATGGGTAAAATGCATATTTTGCTTAACACAAAATATAAGAAACAAGATATATTCCTATTAAAACTAATGTAAATGGAAGTATCAAAGGGCCATAACTTCTAAACGGAACATGTAAGAGCAAAACCCCACCTTTATGCACAACAACATATCAGGCCAAGCATTGTGGTAAAGTTTCATCAAATTCCCAGCAGAGGTGTAGGAGGAGTTGCGTTCACAAGATATATTCCTATTAAAACTAATGTAAATGGAATTATCAAAGGGCCATAACTTCTGAACGGAACATGTAAGAGCAAAACCCCACCTTTATGCACAACAACATACCAGGCCAAGCATTGTGCTCAAGGTACCCCTGTCTTGCTAATTAGATTGCGTAACATAGTCATAAAACACCAGGCCCTTTACTTAATAAGCATTGTTTGCAAGACTTAACGGTGACTGGCCGAATACTTTAGTGCATGTTTGAAAAAGCTATAATTTACATGCCAGCCAATAAAACAAATTTCGTAACGTAAATAAGTAAAATTGTATTAAGTTGTTAACCGAAAATCATTTTTCAAAGATAATGGTTTAATTCCTGATATACCAGTTTCACTTTCTTTGTTTATTCGACAATGCATTTAAACTTCTGAAGCATTTTGGGACTTTTTATATACACTTCTGACGCTATTCTTATTACTGTTTCTAAACCGGAACTACCCAATCGGCAAGGGAAACCACTCTCAATGGGAGATAACTCTGTATATCGGTAGGCCCCCAACTCTGTCAAAAACTTACAATGTTAACAATACTAAAATTGTATTATTCATTTAGGTAATGACGACAAACAGATATTACATTATTTTAAAGACAAAAAAACTTCATAGTTTGCATGGTATAATTACACTTAAGGTTACAGGTGCCATCTGAACTTGTAATCTGATAGCATTAGTTTATGTTAAGTATATGTTTACGCTTATATGCACAGCATTGTTTGGAAAAATATCAGTATATTGTTCAAAAATGGAGTTGAGCTCAATTTACGGCAAGACGGCGTGCGCATATATTTGTATATTCATTTCTGCCCATGAACATTTGTCGTAGGCGGTCGCTTTCAAAGTTCGCTTTTATCTATTAAAATGCCTTTGTTTGTGAACCATACAAACTGGACAAAAAAGCTAAAAGACCAATGCGTCAACATAATATTTTTAGCCTAAATAACTTTTAACCAAAATAATATTTTAAGACATGCGGCAATGAAGTGTTTTGGTTAAGCCGCAGCGCAACAAGCTACTTACTCGTATGTTCTTTTGCATTTTTTTAACAATATCCAGACAGTAAAAACTGCAAGCTATTATCATAATTTAGGTGCTAAAATTCTGGAAACGAAAATAAAAACGACCGAAAAAGCAAATTTTAGGTTAAGGTTAATTTAAGATTACATCAATCCGTAGGACAACCTATTTAAAATTTTCCTTTACAAGCGATTAACAAACAATGAGAACTTTAATATCAAAAGAACTAAGAAAATATGTTTATTTACCTTTAGCCTGTATTCACGAACAAAAAAAAACACGACAGCCCTAGGTAAATTTAAAAATTAACAGACATAATAAAAACCCTTCAAATATAAGTAATAACATATATCTTATTTAAATCTATTTAATTAACGTTTAGCAAAAACGTTATAAATTAACATTGGCAGCGCATTCAAAAGGTTGTATTTAGGTAAATAACCCAGTATTCATCCGTGGTCAACTCGAATGTAGTGCGAATTGCTAAATAGTTCATTTTTCTTTCTGAATGTTAATACATGAAATACTTCAGAATTTAGTTAATCTTGTTGATTATGATAAAGTTATCATTTAGAAATCATTTGAGACATTAAAAACGAAAATCAGAGAGAAAATCGATGAAGTGGAAAATGAAAGTAGGTAGGTACCAAAATCGGTATAATCGCGGAATGGGCGGAGCTTAAGACTGAATCGATAAAGTGGAATAGAAGAATTCCGTTTACGTTAATGCGCAAGAGCAAAAGCCAGTACCTGCTGAAGAAACGTGTCTTCCAGTTTGCAAAATCTAAATTTCAGATTGGACTATTCAGATTGCTTGGATCCCACGAGCTTTTATTTTTTAATTGAATCTTTGCTTTCACAATAAAGGTCATTATGTAAGTTTCTTAAAGCGGCATTACTTCAATTTTACCCGCTCTTGTATGAAATATTACATGTATTTGGAATTATAGGCACAAATTTGCAGCATTAGTTCGGGCTAAAAAATTTTAATTTACTAAAATAAAATTGGTCCGCGCGACTAAAAGCGAAAGTAGGATTTCCGAAACGTCACAGAAATCGAGATCGCGCATGAAGTGGTCTCTTCGTCGGTGCTAAATATAGCTCCATTATATTTAGCTTCTCAAAAGTTCGTTAACGATAATTTAATCAAAGTACTGAAAGTACAGAAAACCAGCGAAGCGATTTTGCTTCTTGAGAATAACCAGTGCCATGATTCTCATACATGTATCCATTTACGAAAAAGCAAAAGAACTTGTTTCACTCGCAAAGACCTTCATCTTGTCTTTATGATAGTGGAAATAAGGGTTTCCATGTATTATCTTGATGAAGGCTTCTGTTAACCCTTTACTCCATAGATATACCTTCATAGCTTGGGCGTATAGTTTAGATCCATATCAGCTGACACATCTTTGCGATCTGATTTGGATTTAAAAAGTTCGCTTTTAGAATCATTAAATTTTTTCTGACCAGTAATCACAAATTTTAGATCCAGATCAGATGGCACTATTGTGCCAGCTGACTGGGACCTGAACTAGTCACCTATGTGATGAAAGGCGTATATATTGAGTAAAGGGTTTTAAGCAAGAAATTATAAGAGTGAAATATGTGTACTGACATCCCAAAGACAGCATGAGCACGAAAAATGATATAAAAAGTGAGACCCGATCGATGGGAATGATTATGCATTTATTTGAAATAAGAAGTATATAATTGTTTCCTTCATTGTGAATAACATGTAAAGGAAATCATAGAATTGAGAATCCTACATATTAAGATAAAACAACCGAGAGTCATAACATTGCCGAAAGCATTGAAATTAATGCTAGATAACACACATGTAAAATTGAAGATAATTTCAGAGGAAAATGAATTACTATAGCTTATACCATAAATTTCCACCGTATTAAGTTGTATATAATAACGGACTCGATGGTTTTTTCATGTAGCATATTATTAGAAAAAGGTGCCAGATTTAAGACATTCGTAAACATATCATTGAGTTTTGGTTGTTAAGGAGATGGGATAAATGTCCATTAGCTTACAATCCGTTCATATAACATCAGTTTCAGCAGACAGATGTGTCGTTTTTAATTTTTGGCTTCATCATGGTTTGTCCTCTATATTCACACGTACTTTTACTGTTATTTGGCTTTCTTCAAAACGCGGGAAATTGTGACGTCACTGACATTTGCATATTCATTGTGTTACTGCGCCTATGATTTTATGTACTCCGAACAAAAATAATAGTCGTCTCTAGCTTAATCGAAAACGTAAACCTAGTAAACATCTTCACCTTTGGAAAAAATGTAAATTATGCATTATTCCTGAAACAAATCATAGTCCGTTCCTTGGACCACGGATGACCTTATTGTCGACGTGTCTCCTGCCACGTACGTGATAGCCGGACACGTACCGCGCTTGCTCGTAGCATGTTTCGAATACATAGATCTGTAAATCTTACATGTCCCTATTTCTGTACGAATAATATCCGGTATACTAGTTTTAATATGTAAAATTTTACACATCTCAATAGTTTACTGTTTACTGTTCACGCTTTTATGTGGAAATCCAATATATAAAAATATTCAGCAATGATGATTGCTTCATGTTCAGTGATTTACAACGCTCATGAACGCCTATCATCAAATAATAAACAAATGTTCGCAAAAAATATGTCTTGAAAATTTCAAGTGAAAGCATTTGCGCATTTATTTCATAAAGTGGACAATTGAAGAAAAATATGCTAAGATGGAAATTTATCATTATCGTTATTGTTAATGATAACATTTTTTAAAAAAATCGTGAAACAAATATTGAAATTGCTTTAAAATGACAAAATAAAGGAAATGTTTTCACTGTTAGTTTGAGCTTCGAATTAGCAGAAAAGATATATTAAATATTTCAGAATTAATATTAAGCTATTGTAATATCCTAACATCGGGAATATCGTTTATATCTCTTACTAAAGGTAACATATCCGTGGCTCGCTAAAGAATCCCTGGTGGCTACAACCCCTAGATAAAATTGGTTTTCTGTTGTCGATTGTGTTCTGAATTAGGGACAGCGCAGTGAAGCAGTCAAATATTCTATTAGCGATACTAACGTGGCATGAGCCAAGTTTAACACGTAACAGGAAACTTTGACTATTTTGCTTGCTCTGATTACTCTAAAATGCGTAAATCGCCGGTTGCCAGTGCCTCATTTTGGTTTGATACCGATTTCAGAATTGTGATTAGTAAAACCAGCTTCGCTGGTTAACAATATCATTGAAAATCCCGTCTATAAGAAATAATTCGATCGGACCCTTTGTGTTTTGTTAGAGAGTTTACATATTGGAGTCTATATGGACAAATATGATTTTTCAATAGTATATTCTTACTTAAGTTTAGGGCTGGGGTTTAAATTTTGATTCATTATCGGATTTTTTAAACTGAAAGGCCACAATTTTGTTTCTCGATAAACTTATTCAGAAGTTGTCTTTTCTCATTTTCGTAAATTGTTTGTGGTGCCTATTTTGAAATGGATCATTTTTTAACTGCTCGCTTCCTTGCCCTCTACTTTTTGGCTACGTGGGAAGGCTGTGTCTTCTGGGCGTGGCAGTTCCCTATATGCATGTTTCATCTTTTTTCATTATATTATGTTTGCTGAACAATTAAGGTAAATGTGTTTCTACATTGATTAAACCTAATATTGTAGCAGAGTTTGGGTCTAACGCTCATTACGACGGTTATATTTATACCGGGTTTATTAAAATTGTGAGACTTTATAGTGACTTGTACACCGGTTTCCCCAACATGGCAAATTGTTTTCTGTTATTTACTGCAATTATCAAAACATATGTAGTAAGTTTAACATTTGAATATAGATAATAATACCGCTTGCTGACGTTTTATTTGATGGTTGGAATGAAGCAAGGGCAGTTAGGTACTGCGTTGAATTAACTCCAGCAGTCGGCTTTTCATATTCAATAGAACAGTGTCCTAAGCTGGTCATATCAAATCGGACCAGCTAATAGCGTTATGGGTTCATAACTAGTATGCTTAATCGGCAAACCAGGTAGTGTATAATACAGAGCAAAACTATTTCCTACCAGCTGAATCAGAAAACACAGTTTGTGGAGATGTGTATCCTTGCTCACACTACATAACCGGCGCATGTCGCAGCAGAACCCGCATGTTGCAGCAAATCCGCTGAAAATAGAAAATAATCGAAAGTGGTATCGAGCATTTCACATTTATTCATATTAAGCAGCATGTATAATTCATAATTCAAAACTAATATTTATTTATAGGGGGCAGATGTACGATATGCATAATGACCAAATTTCGAGATCGCAAACATGAAATTTTTACAAAATACTAATTTAATTGTCAAAATCTAGTAGAAATTATGATGTTACGACATTTTATGTACATGTCAGATAAAAATTACAACGTATTACCTTCCAAAATAACATTACAATGAATGCCTTTGGGAATCTCAGACATGTCATCCATTTGCTCTGCCAAACTAGTAACCATTACAAGTTGAAAGTCGAAGCCGAGTTTACGAATCCACCGCCAGCTGTGAGTTGGGTATTCGTTCTACACTAAAAGCGAATACCCTAATGAGATCGAATCCACTGCCAGCAATGAGTTGGGTATTCGCTTTACACACACAGCGAATACCCTAATGAGATCGATTCCACTGCCAGCGGTGAGTTGGGTATTCGCTTTGCACAAAAAGCGAATACCCTAATGAGATCGAATCCACTGCCAGCAGTGAGTTCGGTATTCGCTTTACAAATTCAGCGAATACCTTAATGAGATCGAATCCACAGCCAGCTGTGAGTTGGGTATTCGTTCTACACTGACAGCGAATACCCTAATGAGATCGAATCCACTGCCAGCAGTGAGTTAGTATTCGCTTTACACATTCAGCAAATACCCTAATGAGATCGAATCCACAGCCAGCTGTGAGTTGGGTATTCGTTCTACACTGACAGCGAATACCCTAATGAGATCGAATCCACTGCCAGCAGTGAGTTGGGTATTGGCTTTACAAATTCAGCGAATACATTAATGGGATCAAATCCACAGCCAGCTGTGAGTTGGGTATTCCTTCTACACTGACAGCGAATACCCTAATGAGATCGAATCCACAGCCAGCAGTGAGTTGGGTATTAGTTCTAGACTGACAGCGAATACCCTAATGAGATCGAATCCACAGCCAGCGGTGAGTTGGGTATTCGCTTTACACAAACAGCGAATACCCTAATGAGGTCGAATCCACAGCCAGCAGTGAGTTGGGTATTCGCTTTACACATTCAGCGAATACCCTAATGAGATCGAATCCACAGCCAGCTGTGAGTTGGGTATTCGGTCTACACTGACAGCGAATACCCTAATGAGATCGAATCCACAGCCAGCTGTGAGTTGGGTATTCGTTCTACACTAAAAGCGAATACCCTAATGAGATCGAATCCACTGCCAGCTGTGAGTTGGGTATTCGCTTTACACGCACAGAGAATACCCAAATGAGATTGATTCCACTGCCAGCGGTGAGTTGGGCGTTCGCTTTGCACAAACAGCGAATACCCTAATGAGATCGAATCCACTGCCAGCAGTGAGTTGGGTATTCGCTTTACAAATTCAGCGAATATCCTAATGAGATCGTATCCACTGCCACCAGTGAGTTGGGTATTCGCTTTACACATTCAGCAAATACCCTAATGAGATCGAATCCACTGCCAGCTGTGAGTTTGGTATTTGTTCTACACTGACAGCGAATACCCTAATGAGATCGAATCCACTGCCAGCAGTGAGTTGGGTATTCGCTTTACACATTCAGCGAATACCCTAATGAGATCGAATCCACTGCCATCGGTGAGTTGGGTATTCGCTTTACACACACAGCGAATACCCTAATAAAATCGAATCCACAGCCAGCAGTGAGTTGAGTATTCCCTTTACACAAACAACAAATACCCTAATGAGATCGAATCCACTGCCAGCATTGAGTTGGATATTCGCTTTACACAAACAGCAAATACCCTAATGAGATCGAATCCACTGCCAGTAGTGAGTTGGGTATTCGCTTTTCACATTCAGCGAATACCCTAATGAGATCGAACCCACAGCCAGCTGTGAGTTGGGTATTCACTCTAATCATACAGTGAATACCCTAATTAGATCGAATTCACTGCCAGCAGTGAGTTGGGTATTCGCTTTACACAAACAGCGAATACCCTAATGAGATCGAATCCACTTAAAGCAGTGAGTGGGGTATTCGCGTTACACAAGAACCTAATACCCTAATTAGGTCGAATCCACTGCCAGCGGTGAGTTGGGTATTCGGCCTACACAAACAGCGAATACCCTAATGAGATCGAATCTTCTGCAAGCAGTGAGTTGGGTATTCGGGCTGCACAAACAGCCAATACCCTAATTAGATCGAATCCACAGCCAGCTGTGAGTTGGGTATTCGTTATACACTGACAGCGAATACCCTAATGAGATCGAATCCACTGCCAGCAGTGAGTTGGGTATTCGCTTTACACATTCAGCGAATACCCTTATGAGATCGAATCCACAGCCAGCTATGAGTTGGGTATTCGTTATTCACTGACAGCGAATACCCTAATGAGATCGATTCCACTGCCAGCAGTGAGTTGGGTATTCGCTTTACACATTCAGCGAATACCCTAATGAGATCGAATCCACAGCCAGCTGTGAGTTGGGTATTCGCTTACACTGACAGCGAATACCCTAATGATATCGAATCCACTGCCAGCAGTGAGTTGGGTATTCGCTTTACACATTCAGCGAATACCCTAATGAGATCGAATCCACTGCCAGCGGTGAGTTGGATATTCGCTTTACACAAACAGCGAATACCCTAATGAGATCAAATCCACTGCCAACAGTGAGTTGGGTATTCGCTTTACACATTCAGCGAATACCCTAATGAGATCGAATCCACAGCCAGCTGTGAGTTGGGTATTCGTACTACACTGACAGCGAATACCCTAATGAGATCGAATCCACTGCCAGCAGTGAGTTGGGTATTCGCTTTACACATTCAGCGAATACCCTTATGAGATCGAATCCACAGCCAGCTATGAGTTGGGTATTCGTTCTACACTGACAGCGAATACCCTAATGAGATCGATTCCACTGCCAGCAGTGAGTTGGGTATTCGCTTTACACATTCAGCGAATACCCTTATGAGATCGAATCCACAGCCAGCTATGAGTTGGGTATTCGTTCTACACTGACAGCGAATACCCTAATGAGATCGAATCCACTGCCAGCAGTGAGTTTGGTATTCGCTTTACACATTCAGCGAATACCCTTATGAGATCGAATCCACAGCCAGCTATGAGTTGGGTATTCGTTCTACACTGACAGCGAATACCCTAATGAGATCGATTCCACTGCCAGCAGTGAGTTGGGTATTCGCTTTACACATTCAGCGAATACCCTAATGAGATCGAATCCACAGCCAGCTGTGAGTTGGGTATTCGCTTACACTGACAGCGAATACCCTAATGATATCGAATCCACTGCCAGCAGTGAGTTGGGTATTCGCTTTACACATTCAGCGAATACCCTAATGAGATCGAATCCACTGCCAACGGTGAGTTGGGTATTCGCTTTACACAAACAGCGAATACCCTAATGAGATCAAATCAACTGCCAGCAGTGAGTTGGGTATTCGCTTTACACATTCAGCAAATACCCTAATGAGATCGAATCCACAGCAAGCTGTGAGTTTGGTATTCGTTCTACACTGACAGCGAATACCCTAATGAGATCGAATCCACTGCCAGCAGTGAGTTGGGTATTCGCTTTACACATTCAGCGAATACCCTAATGAGATCGAATCCACTGCCAGCGGTGAGTTGGATATTCGCTTTACACAAACAGCGAATACACTAATAAAATCGAATCCACAACCATCAGTGAGTTGGGTATTCGCTTTTCACAAACAACAAATACCCTAATGAGATCGAATCCACTGCCAGCATTGAGTTGGATATTCGCTTTAAACAAACAGCAAATACCCTAATGAGATCGAATCCACTGCCAGCAGTGAGTTGGGTATTCGCTTTACACATTCAGCGAATACCCTAATGAGATCAAATCCACAGCCATCTGTGAGTTGGGTATTCACTCTAATCATACAGTGAATACCCTAATGAGATCGAATTCACTGCCAGCAGTGAGTTGGGTATTCGCTTTACACAAACAGCGAATACCCTAATGAGATCGAATCCACTGCAAGCAGTGAGTTGGGTATTCGTTCTACACTGACAGCGAATACCCTAATGAGATCGAATCCAATGGCAGCAGTGAGTTGGGTATTCGTTCTACACTGACAGTAAATACCCTAATGAGATCGAATCCACAGTCAGCAGTGAGTTGGATATTCGCGTTACACAAAGACCGAATACCCTAATTAGGTCGAATCCACTGCCATCTGTGAGTTGGTTATTCGAACTACACTAACAGCGAATACTAGTACCCTAATGAGATCGAATCCACTGCCAGCAGTGAGTTGGGTATTCGGGCTGCACAAACAGCCAATACCCTAGTGAGGTCGAATCCACAGCCAGCAGTGAGTTGGGTATTTGGTCTACACAAAAAGCGAATACCCTAATGAGATCGAATCCACTGCCAGCAGTGAGTTGGGTATTCGGGCTGCACAAACAGCCAATACCCTAATGAGATCGAATCCAAAGCCAGCAGTGAGTTGGGTATTTGGTCTACACAAAAAGCGAATACCCTAATGAGATCGAATTCACTGCCAGCAGTGAGTTGGGTATTCGCTTTACACAAAAAGCGAATACCCTTATGAGATCGAATCCACTGCCAGCAGTGAGTTGGGTATTCGTTCTAAACTGACAGCGAATACCCTAATGAGATCGAATCCACTGCCAGCGGTGAGTTGGGTATTCGTATACACTGACAGTGAATACCCTAATGAGATCAAATCCACTGCCAGCAGTGAGTTGGATATTCGCGTTACACAAAAACCGAATACCCTAATAAGGTCGAATCCACTGCCAGCTGTGAGTTGGGTATTCGGCCTACACCAACAGCGAATACCCTAATGAGATCGAATCCACTGCCAGCAGTGGGTTGGGTATTCGGGCTGCACAAACAGCCAATACCCTAATGAGATCGAATCCACAGCCATCAGTGAGTTGGGTTTTTGGTGTACACAAAAAGCGAATACCCTAATGAGATCGAATCCACTGCCAGCATTGAGTTGGGTATTCAGTCTGCACAGACAGTGAATACCCTGATGAAATCAAATCTTTCTCTGCATTCGAACATTGAAAGCTCTGAAATAAACGTTGTGCATTTAATATGTAGTTCGACGTTCGATATTCAAAACCAATTCGACATTCGACAATCAAAGCAAGTTCAAGTGGTCCGGAATAAACTATGATGGGGTGATCCGGAAGTGCCATTTTTTTATGTTGTTATGAATTTGGCGTCATTTCTTTATTTTCTTACTCTTATCTTATTAGTAACTGATTTGTCCCTTTACTCTGGATGCAAGTGACTGTTTTTCTTTACCATTTTGAAGGAATATTTTGCAGTTACTGAAGAAGGGCGAAATTTACTTTGAAAATTCTTGGTTAACTTTTAGTGACAGGAAATTATCCGGACTTATTTTTTGGACTCGGGAAGTTATGTCCAGGCGATAACCGGATGTGATCCGGAATAGACCATATTGGGGTGATCCGGAACTTCCCATTTTAGTATATTTATTGAAATAAACGCAATGAGCAGCAGTGAAGTGAGTTTGGTATTCACTCAATACTTACAGCGAATACCGTAATGAGACCGAATCTACTGCCAGCAGTGAGTTGGGTATTCAGTCTACGCAAACAGCGAATACGCTTATGAGATCGCATCCACTGTCAGCAGTGAGTTTGGTAATCACATTACACAAAAGGGGAATACCAAAATGAGAACGAATCTATTGCCAGCAGTGAGTTGGGTACTCGTTCTAAACTGACAGCGAATACCCTAATGAAATCGAATCCACTGCCAGCAGCGAGTTATGTATTAGCTTTTAACAAACAGCGAATACCCTAGTGAGATCGAATCAATTGCCAGCAGTGGGTTGGGTATTCGGTCTACGCATACAGCGAATACCGTAATGAAATCGTATCCACCACCAGCAGCGAGTTGGGTATTCATTCTTCACAGACAGCCAATACCTTAATGAGATTGAATTTATTGCCAGCAGTGAGTTGGGTATTCGGACTACACAAACTGCAAATACCCTAATGAGATCGAATCCACTGCTAGCACTGAGTTGGGTATTCGCATTACACAAACAGCGAATACCCTTGATGAGATCGAATCCACTGCCAGCAGCGAGTTGGGTATTCGCTTTACACAAACAGCGAATACCCTAATGAGATCGAATCCACTGCTAGCAGCGAGTTGGGTATTCACTTTACACAAACAGCGGATACTCTAATGAGATCGAATCCACTGCCAGCTGTGAGTTGGTTATTCGTTCTTCACTGACAGCAAATACCCTAATGAAATCGAATCCACTGCCAGCAGTGAGTTGGGTATTCGCTTTACATAATCAGCTTTGAAGACTGTACAGATCCGAGCCTCCGTAACTGCTATTATATGCAGAATATGGCATTCTTTGTATATGTCAACATTACGTCGTCCTAAATCTTCGCCAGTTTATGAACAGTTTTCATGTTTTATATACCATTTTACTCGCAATCAAGAAGTCTGAAAATTATTCTACATACCTGAAGAGACAGCACCTAAACAATCCAGGTTAAAGCGAAAGACGTAAGGCTCCAATCCGAGTCTGGCGCTGGTTTCTGATATTTATTTCATTAATAGAGGGTCTTATCTTAAATATAAACATATATGTTTGCGAGGGTTTAAATTCTGATTCCAAACATGTATAGATTGTTTGGTCAGCTTAGAAGACTGTACAGATCCGAGCCTCCGTAATTGCGATTATATGCAGAATATGGATTTGTTCTATTGTTAAACTTTACGTCGTCCTATATCTCCGCCATTTTATGAACAGTTGTTATGTTTTATATACCATTTGAATCGCAAGAACGAGATCTGAAAATTATTCTGCATTCCTGAAGTGATCGCACCAAGGCAATGCAGATTAAAGCGAAAGAAGAAGGGCTTTAATCCGAGGTTGGTCTCGGTTTCTGATATCTTTTTTCTTTAAAATAGGGACATATCGTAAAGGTAAACATACATATATTCGAAGGTTTAAAGTCCGGTTCCCACCATGTATGATTGTTTGGCCAGCTTTGAAGACTATACAGATCCGAGCTTCCGGAATTGCGATTATATGCAGAATATGGCATTTTTTGTATGGGTTATAAACATTACGTCCTAAATCTTCGCCATTTCATGAACAATTGTCATGTTTTATATACCATTTTACTCGCAATAAAGAAATCTGAATATTATTCTACATGACTGAAGAGACCCCACTTATTCAAACCAGGTTAAAGCGAAAGAAGTAGGGCTCGAATTCGAGGCTGGTCTCGGTTTCTGATATTTATTTTATGGAACGAGGGACATATCGTAAGGTAAACATATATGTTTGTGAGGGTTTAAATACTGGTTCCAACCATTTATAGATTGTTTGGCCAGCTTAGAAGACTGTACGGATCTGAGCCTCCGTAATTGCGATTATATGCAGGATATGGATTTGTTGTATTGTTTAACTTTGCGTCGTCCTAAATTTCCGCAATTTTATGAACAGTTATCCTTTTTATAAATACCATTTGAATCGCAAAAACGAAATCTGAAATTATTCTGCATGCCGGAAGAGATCGCACCAAAGCAATCCAGGCTAAAGCGAAAGAAGTAGGGCTTTAATCCGAGGTTGGTCTCTGTTTCTGGTATTTTTTTCTTTAAAATTTGGACATATCGTAAAGGTAAACATACATTTATTCGAAGGTTTAAATTCCGGTTCCCACCATGTATGGATTGTTTGGCCAGCTTTGAAGACTGTACTGATCCGAGCCTCCGTAATTGCGATTATATGCAGAATATGGCATTCTTTGTATATGTAAACATTACGTCGTCCTAAATCTCCGCCAGTTTATGAACAGTTTTCATGTTTTATATACCATTTTACTCGCAATAAAGAGATCTGAAAATTATTCTGCATACCTGAAGAGAAAGCACCAAAGCAATCCTGGTTAAAGCGAAAGATGTCAGGCTCCAATCCGAGGCTGGTCTCAGTTTCTGATATTTATTTCATAGAAGAGGGACATATCTTAAATGTAAACATATATGTTTGCGAGGGTTTAAATTCTGATTCCAACCATGTATAGATTGTTTGGCCAGCTTAGAAGACCGTACAGATCCGAACCTCCGTAATTGCGATTATATGCAGAATATGGATTTGTCTGAAAACTCGCTGCTAGCAGTGGATTCGATCTCATTAGGGTATTCGCTGTTTGTGTAAAGCGAATACCCAACTCACTGCTGGCTGTGGATTCGATCTCATTAGGGTATTCGCTGTCAGTGTAGAACGAATACCCAACTCACTGCTGGCTGTGGATTCGATCTCATTAAGGTATTCGCTGTCAGTGTAGAACGAATACCCAACTCACAGCTGGCTGTGGATTCGATCTCATTAGGGTATTCGCTGTTAGTGTAAAGCGAATACCCTACTCACTGCTGGCTGTGGATTCAATTTCAGCTGGATATTGAATATCCAATTTCCTACTCATTACTCACTGCCAACTTCACACACCTACTTGGTTAGGGGAAATGAGAAAATCAGGGAAACTATCCAGCGCATATATCGTGGGTGGGTTGAGCGCAACACGGTTGTAGGTTACTTTTTAAAAAAGTTTTCAGTATTAACAAAAGAAAATTGTGATTCTCATATTTGAAAGTTTATTTTTTTTTCTGTTTATATGCATATAAACTTATAAAGGAGAAATGTTAAAAAACAATTTCCAAAAGAGATATTTATAAATATATGACTTACAACTGTTTTCCACTTAAAATTGGACATACATGAGAACAATGATTTTTTATTGCAAAAGAGATCTTTGAATACAACTATATATTCAAAACATTCTGGTTTTAAGCCGTTCATGGTATCTGGTAAGGGAACTCCTGTTAATGAAACCCCAGTAATGACAATTTTAATTCATGCATTATAGTATTTCATTATTTTATAAATTATTTCCATATCAAGACTGATTTAAATCTCTATTCCACTTGCAACTCATCCCAGTTAAGTCAATGCCTTTCGTGCAACATGGTTTTAACTTGAGTTACAACCCTATTGCACACAAAATTTATTCAATATGAGATACAGCCTTTGGACTTATTTGCAATATTTAGTGTTTTTTTTTCAAAAACATTTTTCTTTAATCATATTATGTACAATGTAATAATGTAAAATGAGCCATATTATGCAAAAAAGTCATTTTTCAAAAAAGTAGAGTTACAACCCTATTGCGCTCAACCCACGATTATTGTTTATTCTAATCAGGGTCGAACTATGATTTTACTTTTTGGGTAACGTTTGCCTTAATCGTAAAATCATTCTAAAGATACATCACACGCGTGATCAAGAGCGATTTGAACACTGGGACCTCGGAGGAGATGATTTTGGCTGCATAACGTGTCGCATGTGGCATGTCGATATAAAAAAGTTGCTTATTTATAATACAATTATATGTTATCATTTGGTAAATAAAACGGTTAAATCATTTGTATACTGAAATACTGCAAGCAATAATAGGATCCCAGTTCATAACTTAGACATCGATTCTCTCTATAATATAATTATACACCTTATAATAATTTTACATAAATATGAAAACAAAAGATGCATCAGTAATAATATTTCAACAATACTTATTGAATGTGTTTAGGGGCGGATCAAGAGTCGTTGTTTCGTTTGTTTGTTTGTTCTTCTTGTTTTGTTTTTTTTTGTTTTGTTGTTTGTTTGTTTTTTTTGGGGGGGCGAGGGGGGGGGGGGGGGCGAGGGGTGTGTGATCGAACCCCGTTTGATGCAGAATTATTTAAATTTCACGGAGATGTTGCTAATTTTGGAAATTATCATGTAACTATCATAAGACTACCGCCGACGAACCCCTTTCTGAAAATCTAGCCTCCGACCATATTCTTTGAATAAGACATTGTTTCTCATATTCTGTGTAGCGCTACTTATTCCATACATTTAACTGGTATTACCTCCTTACTCAACTGTGGCTTCAACATCCTGAGGAAATCTCGCGACATATCGCCATTTCCTGGATGTTGACACTTGACTTTTATGTATTATATATTTGGCAAGTCGACAACGATTTCCATACAAAAAAGAAGATATGATGGTAAAAGTATATTGTTAATGGCATCACATAGAACCCTCATGTTTGAGCCGTGGCCGCCGGGGTAAGCGACTTGATGAAATATTAGGACCGCGGTCTCTGCTCCTGTGGTCCCAGCTCCTATGCGCCTACATCACCTACCTACTTATTCTTGAACTTGCTAAAGCAGTGTAGCGGTGATCTATCCATGTTTATTCATTTCGGCTGATAACAACAGCAATCTACATCAGGTTTTACCTCTTTTGTCTGTACCCTTCCCTTCTAAGGCAAAGGCCTTTCTGTCATCAAGTTGGGTAGTTTAGGCCTATGCCTGTCTTATACAGTTTGGACACAAATAGCGTAGGTCTGAATTTAAAGGGCAATATAATCAGCAAGATGCGAAGTAACATAACTTTGAAATGCTGCGCGATTTTAAAGACTTTGATGAGGAGAAGGTGCTTCTAAATGTCATTTACTTAAGAAGGAAATCAGTTCTCTGATGCGGTGCCTGTCTACATAAAATATGCCCTTGTTCACATTAGCAAAACGAAACCACAATACCAAATGTTAACAGAAATCGGCACATTGGTTGATGTATCATTTGCATTTAATTTACATGTAGATACAAATTTAGGCCTATGACTATTAGTAAGTACAATGATTTGTGGATTTAATGATTGGTGCTTCATTTGCATTTAATTTCGTTGCAAATTTAATCCCATACCTTATAGTTATCCGTGCTAGGCCGTCCGACCATCGGTCACATACATACCAGCGTTGCCCCTCTCATAAGTGAAATCCTGTATCTGCTCCTTTCATTTCATAATTTGGTTGTACGCACCACTTTCAAATGACTTAATCATAAATCATATGTAAAATATAACAACACGATTAAAAAGGAGCCATAAATTTGTGATTTTGAGATTAGGTATTTTATTGTAGCACTTTTAAACTGAATTTATAGCTCTATATGCGACTTTTTGTAGAATAAAACCACGAAGGAGATACTGAGGTTCGAGAGCTTTTCAAGTTTTCATGCTTATTTAGTGTCAGTCATACATGTACACTAGAAAAACAGCAAAAAGACTATTTATACAAAGAGACAGTATATTATACACTGTATATAAACCGATTGTATCATCTACCGGATATAGCGCACTGTTTGTCACAAAAACAGTTCAAACATGAGGAGATTTGGTATGTATTGTAATGAGAAATCCAACCGACAAATACATGTTCAACAGGCGATTCTCGTAGCACTTGTTTTGGAAGACGTTATTACCTTTTTTATGCAATATACTTTAAAAAAATCGCTTAAATCACTCACACAAAGTACCGTTTGCACTGTGTACTGTTATAAAATCATCATAAATGTTTATGTTTAAACAGGTTTTGAGAGGTAGTCTCATACTAGCGATGATAAAACATATCATTTTATTCTTACAATAATTATAATACCATAGCTGATCAATTAAACATCAAACATTAGACCAAACATGCATGTAGCTTCGACCCAGACTGTATCATTTATTGAACATGTTAATAACTCAATCATGTGTATGTTTCTAGTGATCTATGTGTATCAGTTATGGCGATTTTTTAAAAATGATTTTAGTATATTTTTTGGATTTAAGAACAGCGGCTTGATGTAAAAACATGTATTAAAAGTTCTTCGTACAGAGATATGTGATGCGTTATGAAATATAAGGGCCTCGGTGCCTTTATATACTGCGGCGACACAAAACAATTTGATCTACCTGACTTCATTAGTTAACACCCATGTCGCTCTGAGAACTAAAATTTACAACAAGCGATAATTAATGTCGTCCCAAAATGTTTTGGATTTGATAAACATATGTCTGAGGTATATTGAAAGTAATAGTTTCGAAACTGAAGGTTCACGGTTATAAATACATACGCAGGTAGGCGTGACATACAAATTCTGAGGGAAAGCAAGTTATTTAAATACTGATATTTTAAGCTGATGATAAACCCTTTACTCAATGTACGATCAATGTAGATCATCGTCAGCAGGAACATCCATGTCATTTTACCGGAATATACAATGGTCACTTGTTTTCAGAAATATTCTAATAAATGTAATAGCAAACAGTGTTCAGCAAAAACAACGTACTGCATATCCCATGGAGAAAAGGGTCAAATGGAACTTTAGCAAAGGAATCGATGTCTTGTTTTCCGCCCAAGAAAGGTCTTCCCTTGAGAATCAGGTATGTTCCCATGCTGATTTCAGTTAAAGAAATTTACGAATTCTAACATATTCTCATAATACATTAATACTAGCCATTAAAACACTGTTATGACAACTGATTTGTGTAAACTATGTGTATGCCTATTGATCAGTTACAAAACAGTTTATAGTTTATTTCGAGGTTTGTATGAAAAATTAAACGGTCGCCCAGCTGCGTTGGGCCTGAGAGTTTAATTTTTATACAAGCCTCCAAACTAACAATAACCTATATTTACATTCCTATTGATTTCTTCGTTTAAAAAAATTCGGTTCATTTTGCATGAACCGCATGACCCGTAATGACGTCAGTAACGTCATGGCTGTTACTATTGAAAACTCCCACGTATTACTCCCCCTTTTCACTTAATACTAGTTTTTGAAAGCGTTCGACTTAAGTTTATTTAAAGAAAAAAATGAATAAAATGTAAATATAAGTAATGATTCTTATTTTGGTGCGGTTCATGCAGATTGGACGTGCACGCGAGAGCTGGCAAATTTACCATAAAGCGCTAGCGCGCTTTATGGATTTGCCACCTCTCGCGTGCACGTCCAATCTGCATGAACCGCACCAAAATAAGAATCATTCCTTAAATAGTCACTATTGTTGTATCATTCTGTTATATTATTTTAAAGTTCTTTTCTGCGTGTTTTTCGTACGCCGTGATATATTATTTCTCCAAATATACCCGATTTGTACAGACAATATATGTAGACGAACTCCTCCATCTTACCTAAAAGCATACAATTGATAAAATCAGCAAATGCGCATCGTCATAAGTGATACAGATGATTGGAAAATCATTCACTAAATGATACAACAGAAATAGGTGCGTTTGCTATAAATGATAGTATGATAATGCTTTAGATGATACAGTCATTACAAAACACCCCTCAAACATTTTAATAATTTACACTATCTATATTTACATTCCTATTGATTTCTTCGTTTAAAAAAATTCGGTTCATTTTGCATGAACCGCATGACCCGTAATGACGTCAGTAACGTCATGGCTGTTACTATTGAAAACTCCCATGTATTACTCCCCCTTTTCACTTAATACTAATTTTTGAAAGCGTTCGACTTAAGTTTATTTAAAGAAAAAAATGAATAAAATGTAAATATAAGTAATGATTCTTATTTTGGTGCGGTTCATGCAGATTGGACGTGCACGCGAGAGCTGGCAAATTTACCATAAAGCGCTAGCGCGCTTTATGGATTTGCCAGCTCTCGCGTGCACGTCCAATCTGCATGAACCGCACCAAAATAAGAATCATTCCTTAAATACATTTAAAGCAATATTGTAATATAATAATCTCTATATTATTGTCATAGAGTCATATAACTAGTATGTATTCGTGCATCAGAGCGTTTATTTGTAGAGAATAACAGTATTTTGATACAATCACGTGGGTCATTTGCCAGACCTTCTTGTGATTAAATGCAATTTTGCAAGTTTTTATCCCTATATATGCGCAAAACAAATGGTATTACAACCAGTAAGGACTATACAAAATATAACGTACATGTTTTTGTTGAAGGTATAGTGGTGAAATATTAACCTGCCCGTTTTGCATACATTATTCGGTGGTTGGTTGTGATATTTTTCGGCGTTAGCTGTCTAAGCTCACTTTTGACCTAGTTTTTCGACCAATGAAATGTTGTAAATAATACTCGTATTCTCTTATTATGCAGAGGGAAAATGAAATAAACTATTTCGATTGGTAGCTATTTACACCAGAGAGGCATCTAGCAGGGTGGAGAGGTATCTAGTGGGATTTTTATTATGCAGCGGAAAAAATCAAATAGATTAATTCGATTGGTTGTTAGTGGGTGTTGTATTGGAGTAAAAACATATTTACGATTTAAGTAACCAGTTAAGTCAATATTGATGGCTTAAATACAATATTATATGGAATATTCGTAGGTGTCAGGTAAACACTTGCATACAATACACAGTGTAAAACGAAAGAGAAGTCTAGATATTCCTAGTTCTTACTGGTTCCTTTCTAGTTCCTTTGATACTGATTGTTAATTTCAAGTACGAAATACAAGTTTATTGTAGTGTAGTGGCTAACACTCTCGCCTCTCAAGCGGAGGCCCCGGGTTCAATATTCAGGACGGACACTTTTTTTAAAGTTAATATACGTAAAAGTTGGTAGATTTCGATCTTGTAACAGGCTGTTATTATTTATATTTATTAAATTTCAAGGACATTTATTCATCTTGAATTCTCACTCTACACGAGGTATTTTATTGAAACTGAATATTTTGCTTCAGTATCTTTAATCGACTTGTTATCACTGTATGAAATTGTTGCAACAAGACACTTTCGATAAATTTATGAGTTGTCATGATTCGGTCGCTTAATCTCTAAGTCATACTAAGAAGGCAGGGAGGGTTCGTCGACAGCTATAACAAATAAAATAAAATAACTAAACTGTGTCTGCTTTGCCTCTCTGTATTTCTTTCTTTCTTATATACATGTATATATAAATCTTTTCCATCAACGCCGTTTATCTTTTTTAAAGATATTTCTTGTTAACTTTATCACCAAAGCGTGAAAGTCGTCATTACCTCAACGGGAAATCCATTACTCATGAAGTATATAGGTGTCTTCTTTCCGCTAGGCAGGTATGAAAGCGGAATGGCTCAGTGGTAAAGTGCAGCATTCAAACGCTAAAGGTATGTGGTTCGAGTCCTGCTAGTGCCATTTTTGTTTTATACTTTTTTAAGTTAAAGCGTTTATTTATATAAAGTTTCACGTTTTTGTTATTTTCCACGTGGAAACCGTTGTTATTTTCTACATGTATGGCAGATGATCATTAAGAAATATGTAGTTTACACAACGTGTATACGTTTTGAAATGGCGGAACAATCAGTAAAAAACATCTACAATATAAAACGCCACGAAAAATATTATAGGTCCAAGTACGACTCGAACCCGCGCCAAGCGGCAAAAAAATTGTCGTTTGCTATTTTCTGCCTTCCTACCAACTGCGCTATAGACGCATTAGGAAGTGAATGCAGTTTTAAAGATATACATACAAATGCAAAAGACCAGTCCAAAATAGCAAGGATATCCCCGTCTCAAAATAGCACGTTCAATCACTGTGTAATGTATGCATAATGGGCAGGTTAATATTTCACCACTATACTTAAAATGATCCTAATAATTCCGTTTTCAATGTATTATTTACGAATTATTTATATCGCAGCCATGCAATCACCTTACTATATCCGGCATATGATACAATCGGTTTATATACAGTGTTATATAAAAACATATATAACCCGATCTTGTACAATTATTACTTTTGCATATGAAGAATTATGTATTATTAAAAGAATAGACGTCTAATTTACGAACCGTGATCTTATTGTTGATTGCAGTAGTTCAGTACTCGAATATGATTTAAACGTTGTATATACACAAATGACTACATATAATTGATGTATAAAATAAGAAACTTATTATATCGACATATCAATGATACTATTATACAGCCAAAATCATCTCTTCTGTGGCCCCAATGTTCAAATAGCTCTCACGCGCCTGCTTCTCGGGCACTGAGTGGCTGGCTGACTAGCCGCCTCGTTTATTCACCCCAGCTCCCTTAGATACCCTCACCACGCAAACAAGCAATTCCCGGGAAGTTCGATATTTACCATCGTAAATTTTGAGCTGATATACTGGATGCATCGCTTCAGTCGATTTACGAAACAAATTGTATTATTATGTACGGACAAGTCTACGAACCACTTTTCGATTTTCGACTGAAATCTGACAAAAGTTTGTCCGCATAGCTGTCTAATAAGTAGTATAATTGAATTTTGATAAGAACCGTAATGGACTAGTGTGATTCTCACGCAGTATATAACACTGTCATGTAACAGCTGCCCTGTACCAAATAGTGGGTACCCTGTGGCAGTCCGCAAGATGGCGACCAGTTAAGCGACGAAAATGTATGTGCTGTTTTGTTTCCAATTTATATACACATTGTAAGGTAGAGACTTATATACTTCGATCATATCATGAAAAGGATTGTTGATTGATTAAATGATTGCCTGCTTTATTTCCGGTGTGTCTGTTTGACCCTGTAATTGATAAAAATAAATGACCTTATTGGCTATTTCAAAATTGAAGCGAGAGCGACGACTGATTTCGGCTTTTTATTCTATGACAACTTCGTTGTTCTCGTAATATGTGATATCCCTTTGAAGCGCCTCTAATTGCCTTTCTTGTGGTATAACTATTAAACTGAACAATTTTTTTGTTTTTTAGAAAATGCGATTCAAACAAATTGTTGTTGGTACCCTGTACCGCCCCTCGGATTATAAGAGGGTACCTTGTATGGTCGTTGGATTAGTGTCGAAAAAGGTACCCTGTATGGTCTACTTTTCCGTAAAAACAGCTACCCTGTAGAACTCATTTCTTCTTCATTTTATGACCAATTTGTATGTGGCATATTATATATCTATAAATGTTATCTTTACCACTGGTCGTTCCTATATGCAGCCGGCAACACTGAAGTTGTGTTTTTGTTCATTGTGCCATGTTATCAATACAAATATAATCTCAAGTTCTCTCTTCCTCTCTACGAATACACTATGATAGGCCGTTGATCCAGGTGTTCAACAAAAAACTTTATCATAATCTTGATTCGGCGGGCGGAGGGGGGGGGGGTGGGGTGTCCACTCAATAACTTGAGTTTGCTTTGGCCCACGCCAAACTTTCTGTGTGGGTAGTAGATGTGATCAAGGTGAATGACTACTGGTGGGCGGTATTACCGGTATATTGCGATTCGAGTCCTTGGCGATACGCTGTATCGATTAGGTCTCCTAATACATGTACCAGTATGATCGGTAAAATCGCAACTGGGAGACACGCCGGGCGAATCGTAAAGATCCAGAAGGAAAAGCTGCAGTTTGGAAGCATTTTGGTCCTATAATGTCAAAATCCTCTCAGACATTTTTATAATATAGGAAAATGTAGCTGGTTGTTTAACTTGTAAAATTTCGATCAAGTGGTCGGATGGAACTACACATTTAACAGCTCATTTGCGAAGACTAATCCAATGTTGTTGCCTGCAAATAAAAAGGTTGAATGTTGACCCTCTGTGGAGAAAACTGTTTCTCTTGAACGTAAGCGAAAAGTTCAGCAATCTTTGGGTCATGCTAGGGATTTGTATCTCGGCGTAAAGCGTACCACAATATATAGCGGTACGGGCCTTCCGTATCACGATATGTACCGCGGTATATTTTGCGATCTTACACATGCATTCAAAGTTAACCATCGGTTAATGGAACGTAATTAACTAGTGTGAGTATTGTAGAACAGTTTTCAAAGTTATCTTCGAAACAAATTGGGGTTTTAATGACTAGATTTCAATAGCCTTAACATAGCATGACCCAAAGATTGCTGAACTTTCCGCCTACGTTCAAGAGAAACAGTTTTCTCCAGGAGACCCTATCGATACAGCGTATCGCCAAGGACTCGAACCGCAATATACCGGTTATACCGCCCACCAGTGATCATACACCTTGATCACATCTGGGTAGCAGTCCCGAGTAGTCTTCAAAAAAAAAAACAACCGACACAAACCCACACAGAAATTTTGGGGTTGGCCAAAGCAAACTCAAGTTATTAAGTGGACATCAGCCCGCCTCCGAATCAAGATTATGATAAAAGGTTTTCGTTGAACACATGTTTCAACGGTCTATAATAGTGTAATAATAGAGAGGAAGGGAGAACTTGAGCTTAAAAAGGATTACATTTGTAACAATAACATGGCACAATCATCAAAAACACAACTTCAGTGTTGCCGGCTGCATATATGAACGGCCAGTGGTAAAGATAACATTTATAGATATACAATATGCCAGATACAAATTGGTCATACAAAGATGAAGAAATGAGTTCTACAGGGTAGCTGTGTTTATGGAAAAGTAGACCATACAGGGTACCTTTTTCGACACTAATCCAACGGCTATACAAGGTACCCTCTTAAAATCCGAGGGGCGGTACAGGGTACCAACAATAATTTGTTTGAATCGCATTTTCTTAAAGACAAAATAATTGTTCAGTTTAATAGTTGTACCACAAGATAGGCAATTAGAGGCGCTTCAAAGGGAAATCACATATAACGAGAACAACAAAGTTTTCATAGAATAAAAAGCCGATATCAGTCGTCGCTCTCGCTTCAATTTTGAAATAGCCAATAAGGTCATTTATTTTTATCAATTACAGGGTCAAACAAACACATGGGCAATAAAACAAGCAATCATTTAATCAATCAACAATCCTTTTCATTATATGATCCAAGTATACAAGTCTATACCTTACAATATGCATACAAATTGGAAACAAAATAGCACATACCTTTTCGTCGCTTAATTGGTCGCCATCTTGCGGACTGCCACAGGGTACCCACTATTTGGTACAGGGCAGCTGTTACACGACAGTGATATAAGCCCTGTGAATATTACGGCAACCGCGTAATAATCTCAAGCGGGATAAAATTACCATGCGTGTGGAAATTACGCGACAAATTCTCGGACCGACTTACATGGGTAGTACTAGAGCTCACAGCATGAAGATCGAAATATGTGCTTGGCCTTGATTGCATGTTTTTGATTTTCTGATAATGATAAATAAATGAAACTGCGTTAACAATTTGTTTAGACATTGATCAGGTTTTAACACTTCAATAGAACTGCAAAGGTCATTGTAACGTTGACCGGCAAATCATTAACACTGTTAATGTGTGTTCTCGTGTTTGTACATACTGAGAAATATTGTAAATAAACTGGAATCTTGAACGCGAGGATAAAGTTTGAATTGCCATTCCCAGCAGGAAAGCTGAAAACAATAAGCTAAAATTGTATACATAAAAATTATATTATGCGACTAGTTGTGCCATAAACGTTCAACAGTGCACTGCATGTAACAAACTATAATATGTCTCGACAAAAAGAGACTATGAGTACGGCGCCTTTCAAAATAATATTAAATAACGCAATCCTGTTTTTATTATGGCGGAGAAAAAAATGATAAGAAATAATTACATTCAGAAATAATATGTTGATTAAAGGTCTTTTATAAATAGAACAGAAAACAGAACAAAAATAAAATTTTCCAAGGAACATTTCATTCAACGATATCAGTCAGGAAAGCGACTGATAACATGTGTCACAAAACTTTTAAAGGCTTACATTATTCTCACTTTTCTGCCATTTTGCCATTTCTTTTAAAGATATCTGCAGTTTAACTGCATTTCAGTATTGTTAAACGCCAGTAAAGGTAGCAACATTTTACAGAACGGTGCGCGCGATTACGAAATAATATTGTCACAAAGCGGCCTCCATACCTTGCGACTTACAACAATTTCATGACTTTCACGAGCTTTGGCGGGAAGTAGTGCTATATAATGAGAACTGTGGCTAAAACCGGTTTGTAGCCAAAGGCTTCGCCGTGATAGGGATGGGGATTGTATTAGCTAGTGTGCTTTTTCTGATCGTTGCCTGTTCAGGTTAGTGGTTATAATTTTCTAGGTTCCTTTTTGAATTTAATAACATTTGTAACTGATAAGTAGACAGAAAAGCATGTGTTCATATAAGCAATTATGATCTTATTGCATTTATGGGGAGTAAAATATATTTCCAGTGAAAATTTCTTGTGAATGAAACATGACGATAACAAATTTTCAAAAATGTTGGATAATGAACGATAATTGAATATTACCTGTCACGTGACTGTTTCGTTACCGTTTACGCACTTTATTTGACATATCTAATTACACCTGCGAATCTTTTTCGGTGTAAACTTTTATTACAAAATTCCGTTCCCATCTACGTGTAAATACAATTTGAATGTTGGATCCTTTTTTTTCAGGGAACCGACTTGTCTGGGTGCTCAAAACTCAGTAGATTAGGACTTACTTTTTTCGGCATTCACGCATATGTTGGGACCAACCTGTGGCCCCTCTCCAGCATCGTTATCTATGCATCCCCAGATCTAATCCAAGAATCTTGGAGATCATCTTTCATAAGTTTAAAAATCTCTTGAAATGGTTTTAAACAATAAGCTCTGTATGTTTGCAAAATCATTCCTTTCTATAGGATTTTGATAATGTTTACATGTTCGCAGTATTCCTTGGCGTTGTCTGTGATATGCAGATATGTTAGTTTTGGTTTCGGCTTTATAATCTGCCATCGCTCTTTCCCCACCCTTCTCTCTCTCCCATTAACCAAAAAACTTGACTAATCTTATTATAACCTCGCTCGTAAACCTGAGGCATTCCCATCGCCGCAACAAAAGTCCTTTACATTGAGCCGGACACTAACACTAACTCTATTTTATACGATTATGCTCTAACATTAAAATGTGATTGAAAATTATAGGGGCGGACAGATTAAGTCTAGCTCAGGGGAATGTTAGGGCAGGGTTGGGAGGGGGCATGGGTTTCAGACAAATAAGCCCAATGTCTGTCGTAAGTCCAATACATGCTTTGCAAACAGTTCATAGCTGACCCCGTTCGGCAACATACGGTTCTTACCGTGAAATTGAATCGTCTTTTTTCAGGTATTGACAGAAAACGGCACATACCGTCAGACATCCTACTGCCTGTTGACGATGAAAAACGGCACATGTCGCCAGACATCCTACTGCCTGTTAATGATGAAAAACGGCACAGGCCGCTAGACATCCTACTGCCTGTTGATGATGGAAAACGGCACGCGTTGCCAGATGACATCCTACCTGTTGATGGAAAACGGCACAAGGAGCCAGGGCCAGACGACATCCTACCTGTTGATGGAAAACGGCACAAGGAACCAGGGCCAGACGACATCCTACCTGTTGACGGAAAACGGCATGAGGTGCCAGACATTCCAGGTATTGATGAAAAACGGCACCAGCTGCCAGACAATCCGCACAAGTTGTCTGAAATCCTGAGGGAGCTTATTGGCTACTACCAGGTCCGAGATGATATCTACACCACCACTGCATCTCCTACGCCTGAACCGGAGTCATCTACGTCAGAACCAAGTTAGTTATTTTTCGTTTAATACGAATAAAGTATCATTTATCAATCTTTAAGACATCGTTAGAACTTAACCTAGCGAAAAATATTTTTAATCAGAAGAAATTGGGTAACACTGCAGCCTAAGAACCGCCAAAAAATAATTCTAATGTCCGGAAAGTATGTATGCCGACACCCCGTGTTTTCAATGCTTTGATTTTCTTCGGTATTTTCAGGAACCCGGAAGTTTGATGAAGGAAAATTGGAGGACCTGCAAACAATGTTCATGATGCCGGGAAGTTACTACTTCTTTGAACTAATACATACATATTGCATGGTGAACTCCACTGTACTGGATCCGAATGATATAATAGGTACAAACAGTGGGATGGATCGAAATTCTGTTAACTGGTGTTAATACAGTCAAACCGGTCTTCAAATATCACTCAGGGGAAGACCCAAGTGGTCTCTAAAGACAGATGGTCTTTGTTCGCATGTGAATTTATTCATTTATTGGTCAGTGGGACAAAAATGTGGTCTTTATTGAGAGGTGGTCTTTGTTTGCAGGTGGTCTTTAGCACAGGTTTGACTGTATTGAGTTGCATTCAACACTTTGTTTCACTATTGTCTGCAATAGATTCATATTTTCTGTTCGGTGGCGTTTTAAGTTCCCTTTTTTTCTAATCGTCCAATCAATAGCCAAGGTTATGCATCTGTTTCCATCTGGATCCATTTCTTGAGTGGACAGTGAATTTGTTATAATAAAATGAGGTAATATATTAATGTAAGTATGGATCGGTCGATAAACACTGAAACAGTTTCCTTCTATTTTATTGCAGATTATTTTGAGTTACCAGATTGCCATATGAAGGAGCATTGCAAGGAAATGGTCAATGTGTTCCGAGAAACCCAGGATTCGGACGGCACGGCTCTCATGGAAGCTAGACATCTAACCAAGATGATCTTCGTGGAAAGAATGAAGTGTCCAGCTAATGTCATCGACCATGCTATAGCCAGTAGGTTTATCTTTAACCTTTTACCCTATGTATAAACGTTTTTTTACCCATGTGCAACCAATGTGGATCCAGATCAGCCAGCACATCCATGCCGACTAATCAGGATGTAAACTGTTCGTATTATTTGGTTAAATAAATTGGTAAAGGTAGAAGTGTTTTAAAATCAATAAGATGTCGTTAGGCCAAGCGAGTAATTTTCAACTGTGAACAATTGCAATTGACGAGCGATTTCACGTCGAGACATCCCTCCTTGGATCATGCCGAAACCCTCTTATCGCTGGTTGTCTGAATGCCTTCGCATTTTAACAGTTGTTTAGAGTAAAACTTGGAATCTGAATATGGGATTTGGGTAGCCTTAAGTAAAGGTTAACAAATGGACTTGTTTTGAGGTTATTTAAGAAATGATTCTTATTTTGGTGCTGTTCATGCAGATTGGACGTGCACGCGAGAGCTGGCAAATCCATAAAGCGCGCTAGCGCTTTATGGTAAATTTGCCAGCTCTCGCGTGAACGTCCAATCTGCATGAACCACACCAAAATAAGAATCATTACTTATATTTACATTTTATTCATTTTTTTCTTTAAATAAACTTAAGTCGCACGCTTTCAAAAATTAGTATTAAGTGAAAAGGGGGAGTAATACGTGGGAGTTTTCAATAGTAACAGCCATGACGTTACTGACGTCATTACGGGTCATGCGGTTCATGCAAAATGAACCGAATTTTTTTAAACGAAGAAATCAATAGGAATGTAAATATTCATGCATATCTACATGACAAAACGAACATTTCGTGAGTCTGTTTCAACTTTCTTTCCCCGTACAATCAGTGGACCATTAATGTATCGGTTGGTTACTTATTGATTTTAAAACAGATCTACATTTGCCAATTTATTGAACTTTTACACACATCAAACAAGTACCAAAAATAGCGTTGCATTGTTCATTGGCAATCGATGTAGTAGTCATATAAAGTAGTAGTATAGGAAGAAGTATCGACTTCCGGAACTACATTTTGCGAATCGCATTGCTGAAAAAGGGGTTCGCCCTCGAACACCTGTTATGTTTTTACCCTTTTTATCCTTTAGTTTCCAAACACTTTTGCAATTTATACAATCATTTCCCACCTTACATCATGTACAAACATGAAAAGAGTAAATTTAAGGAGAAAATTTACAATACATGTTAACAGTAAGAGTTTCAGGAGTTAACATTAAATATATACCTCTATAGGAGAATATGAAGAAAGTAAAAAAAAATAGAAAATTTAACACTTTGCGATGAAAATGTAGCACTATTTGTAAAAATCACGAGAAAACGGTATCACGTGTCTCTCATCCATTATGATATACCATGTTTTCTTCAGGGATGATGCAAAGGGAGAGGAAGCTAACGATGGAAACCGATCATGATTCAATGTTAACATTCTTCAAGACCATGGCACCCAAAATTGACCGCAACCTCGCCGCCTATGCCGACGAGCTCGCTTACTGGGCTGCAGACCAGCTGCATGGCAGGGTTTTCAATGATACAATGATGCTTGTTATGGCTTACGGATTAAGAGGTAAAACATCAGTACAGAATTCTGTCCTACTGGACTAGTTTGAGTTTTTCTATATAAAAAATCTTGGGTAAGTTTAAGATCCCTACGCAACACCATCCCCAACCTTTCTCCCTTGTGCACCATGTAGGTAAGTTGTTATATCGTAGCAGAACATTTAAAGCTCATACAATTGTGTGTAACGCGGTTTTCAATTAACACTGATAATTACTGCTAAATAATTTACAAGCTAAAGGAAAAACTGTTAAAAGTTTAGAAACGATTTTACTGCATAACAGTACCTTTAGACAAGGCAAACACCCTAAGTGCACTTCCAACCTCAAGTGTACTTGTATGCTTCTTGCTTTAATCTCAAAGATTCCCTCTTGAGAAAGTCTGGGTTTATTCATTACATCAAGACTACTAAATAAAACTTTTGGCTTGCAGATGTGGCCCTCACCTCGCACTATATTTTCTACTACATGAAATACTACCTCGACCATACGTCAAGTCCCGACCCTGAGACCATGCAATACATAATCGCACACAGTACGTGGAATGTTACCTGTCCCACCTATGAGGAGACGGTCCGGAACCACCAAAAGGTTTTTGGAATGTTCCTTGAACAGTGAGTATGCTGAAATATTAAAGTATTTTAATAATGTTCAAACTTCAAAGTAATATTGACGATATTATTAGATTTAACAAATTTACTGTTTTCAGATCTACAGTTAAATGTGATGTTATATTTTCCCAATCAACGTACGAGCAAACTTACTTTTAAGTTATCTATACGATCTATTGAAGAGCTTTAAAATCGTTTTTCAGTGCCTGTGCCGCATAATATTCCTTTACATATGCATGGAATGAACTCTGTAATGTTCAAGCTAATCATTAATGAAACTGTTAACTCATCCATTTTAAAAATGGAAGTAAATTGCAGGATTTACAAGAACATATAATGTAACGTTTTCATTAATTTCAACATTACATATGTTCTTGTAAATTCTGCAATTCATTGAAATAGACTTTGAAAGCCACCGAACATGACAGTTGTTCACAAATTTTAAGACTGTTAAAGCCTGTTTATATGCAGCAACGGGAATTCATAATATACTGAACAAAATAAAAAGTATCCACTATTTATGCTTATATTGTCAATAACGCATTTTCATTTTAACAGGAACGCTTTGAATGGTGTTTTGTTAGTTAATCTCAGTTGTTTTAAAGTTTAATTGTTCATGAATAAAAACTAACACAGCAAGACCTGAGGAACTGCCAGTTGAATAACAATTATTCGTGTATAACAAAACACTACATATTCAATTTAAAGGGAGGTAATTGGAAATGGTTGGAATTTCTAGCGTTGTTTATCGAGGACAAGTAACGTGTTTTATTGATGAATGTTTTGTGATTTTATTGATCACAAGAGGTAGAGAAATTGATTTTATTCAAATAAATGTGAATAATTCTAAGAATCACTGACATTTTACTGAAACCCCGATTATAACAAAGAAAAAGATAACCAAGTTGTGACTGCAGATTTTCAAGAACACTTTATCCTTTTGTATTCATTACAGAAAAGCAAATGTGTTCGCATATAGAATTACGAGTTTTTATTTTCAATTTTGCAAAATTTAAAATAGGAAAGTGGATACTTTTTATTTTTATTGAGTATAATATCCATGGCGCTTTGCCTTGGGTTGAGCTCAACTCATATTAACAGATGTGTGTCGTGCTCAACGTTCTTTAAAGGGCGTAGTGATATATCGTCGTGTAAAAGTGTACTTGTTACCCAAGACAACTTGTGAAAATGGCAAAAGCTAATGTTTCAGATTTGAAACTCTGGAGACAGGTAAAGTTTGTTCCACTGTTTATGACCTGCTCCACGAATTTATTCGCTATCACATACCAGGATACAACCCTACGTATACAGTGCAGGAGTTGGAGCCCGTGTGCGACAGGATTCATGAATGGATTGTTGACGTTCTAAAGGGTTACAAAGAATACGAAGATGGTCTGTATTCTTTGGATATGGGTGTCTTGGGGAAGTTGCTACGAGACTCTCTTGGTAAGTTTTGTGACTAGAACCCGTCCTATTTTTTGCAGAAATCATCGCGCAACGTTAGCGCGCGTAGAGTATTTTAATGGTGTTTTTTTATGAATAGTCACTCCTTAGTGTCTGAATCGAATATTTGTTCTATGAAATATGCTTTGATTTCGAAATTTGTTCGAAACTGGTATTTTATTATCAGTAGTTGCATCAGGGTCTATTTAATTAGTAATTGATTAAATAGACCCTGGTTGCATACTTGAAACACCCGCGCAAGCGCACAAAAACGCACAATACACGATTAGCATTCAACCTTCCAAATATATTGCTTCATTTTTATGACCAAAGTGATAATTGGTTCACGCCACATGAAAATGTGTCTTAGGTCATGTTGTGATTTTTCAGAAGTATTTGGAAAGAACTATTTTCTCATTGGATATTGCCTAACACATCTTGCCAACAGTGTTATTTTAACCGCGAAATGCCGTCTGCTCCAATTTTATGACGCCATTACAAGAACTGGGCCCAAGATAATAAAACAAACTGTGCCAATCTCAAATCCCGAGAATATGAATCTCAGACAATTCTACATTTCAGGTTATAAGATGCTCGGAATTTGTAATTTGTCTCAGTTTTGAGATCTTAAGTCCTGACGTCAAATGTCCGAAGGTACTTTTCTCGTCCGGCACCCCATGTGAAATAGCGATTTCATTCAATTTACGTTGTTGTTTTTTTTTTCAGGAGAAGACGAGTGGTTGACCGTTAGAGTAGCAGCTTTAAAACTCGGATTGCAGCCTATGGGTAAATAGCAAAAGGTAGGGTTTTATATACATTTCATTATTTCATAAAATGGTATTCGTATAATTTTGATATTTAATTATTTTTGTTTTAAGTGATACCATTGTGCCCGCTACCAGAGGTTAATGGCTGCCTTTAAATGCATTCTCCAATAAATTGTTAAAAGGCTGTTCAGGATGAGGTATACTGTATAGCAGGGTAAAAAGATTAAAAAATATTGCTACAAAAATTTAAATTGGTCGGACTTATTTTCGCTTCATATCCATATCCATTCTTAGCTTTATAGGTAAAAATAAGCTTCTAAATATAAAACTATTACGGTTCTCTTTTCATCATTGTACTGTCATCGATAATAACAACTAGGAAAATGGTGACATAAAATTTGTAAAACTGTTTGCTGGTGACACATTTGAGTATTTGATCTGTCAAGTGTCTGTCTAGTTATCCTTAACTTACTATACTTCTGAAGGTCACCTTGGAATATTTAATTCTATTTCAGGTCGCGCCAGACTAACACCAGTGTTTGTTCACTGTAAAGTTAATTAATCGGTGAAATAAAAACATTGTTAAAGATTTGTTGGGTCTGCTGTATCAAAACGGGTTCTCATGTTTTTATTGAGTTGTGCCCAAGATCGTAAAACTAAATCACCAGGCAAGTTTAAATTCTCAAGCACCTGATTGGCTGAACGGCGAATTATCGCCATTTCAGCCAATCAGATGCTTGAGATTTGAGACTGGTCTGCAAACTCGGGTTTTTGATCTTGAGCTCTTGTGTCACGGTCTTTGTCCGTATATGTAGAGATAAAATTATTGTGAATTTTTTAAGTTGATAGTGCCAAGCTAAATGCTCTGGATGACGGAAAAAGTACTGTTTTGGGCCGTTTTCTTTTTATTAATGAGACATACCCATAGTTTGCAATAAATATGAATAATTAAGGCTGTACTCTGTTTGCAGGTACTTTACTTTGCAAGTACTTTACTCTGTACAAGTCTCATAGAATCGAAAAAAATGATCGGGAAATTTCATCAAAATGTCTTGTCCGATATGGTTTTTCCATAATATCTAAAACGCGTGGGTTTTTATCGCACACTCACAAATTTGGTATGGATGGCAAGTGGACATTTGGATTCTATGAAAAGGAATTTTGGAATTTTTAGCAAGTAATGCCGGTAGAGTAATGTGTTGAAAATTGTAGACCGGACAAGACTGAATGTCCATAAGCATGCATACAAAGATGTCATGTCCTAAGACAAATTGTCAAACAAAACCCATTTCGCAGCAAAAGAATCTTCATTTTGGTAAAGTGCAGTGCTAAAAAAGAGATATAGTGCACTAAACTTTTTCCCTACTAAACAAAAATGCCGCCGTCGTATTTCCTTGACAAATATGACCATATAAACACATGACGGAAACATAATCAATAAAAGAAATAAAATGTTGCAATTGGGAGACTCCTCAATATCAGAGTCTGGCTTAAATCATGTATTGTTTTGATCCGCTCCTCTGGACTTAGGTTTGTTCAGTTAAATCCTGGCTTGCGTATTTTTCTATCATATGCACACGATTCCGATCGTGTGCTTGTATTTCATCAACTATCATGCACTTGCCCTTTTCATTGAATTGAATATTTCATGAGTTATGTCCCTTTCAAATGCAACTTTCACATGAAACTTAGTGTTGCCTGTTAAATGGAAAGTACTTGTTCAATTCACTTAATACTTTGAAAAACTCATCTGCGTGCACAAACCAATTTTTGAAGATGATAACTCGAGTTTCACCCTTATTATAGTTATTCGCCTTTTAAATGCAATTTAGATGACACATGTGTTCTGTGGTGTAGTATTGAAATCAATTTAAATAAAATATTTTTATCATATATGATTAAAACTAGGCCCACATTTCAACTTTTTCCATGCAGGCGACACATGTGTTCCGCGGAACACAACATTCTAGTTTTATTTAATTTTTGCCCTTTTTCGCTTAGAAATTAGAATAAAGACTTAGAAATTATGGTTAAAGTTTCAATGTTAGTGTTTTTCATAGGTAATGCTATAGAAAAGGTTTAAAACAGATGTACTTAACATACTTTGGTTGAAAGTGTTGAGTGGTTATACTATACTATACTATACCACACCACACCACACCACACCACACCACACCACACCACACCACACCACACAACACCACACCACTCCTATTCACTCCACTCCACTCCACGCCACTCCACTCCACTCCACTCCACTCCACGCCACCACCACGCCACCACCCCCACCACCCTCCCCCCACCACACTCCCCCACCACACTCCCGCCACCACCACCACCCCCCCACCACCACCCCCACCCACACACCACCAGCACCACACCACCACACCACCACCACCACCCCCCCCACCACCACCACCACCACCCCACCCCCCACCACCACCACCACCCCCACCACACCACCCCATCTCACACCACACCCCCACCACCACCCCCACCACCACCCCCCCACCACCACCACCCCACCACCACCACCCCACCACCACCACCCCACCACACCACCAACAATAATACCGTCAACAACACCACCAACAACACCGTCAACAACAACGTCAACAACACCGTCAACAACACCACCAACAGCACCGTCAACAACACCGTCAACAACACCACCAACAACACCGTCAACAACACCACCAACAACACCGTCAACAACACCATCAAGATCACCACCAACAACAACACCAACAACAACAATAGCATCAACAACACCAAAAACCAACAACAATAGCATCAACAACACCAACAACCGACAACACCAACAACAAAACTGACAACAACACCAAAAACAACACTGACAACAACACCAACAACAACACCAACACCACCAACAACACCAACACTACCAACACCAACAACAATACCAACAACAGCAACAACAACCACACCACCAACAACAGCAACCAGCATATCATACCTTACTATACTACACCACACCCCACCACATCACTATAGGTGGGCAGGGATAGTGGGATGATGGGTGTGGGATCAGGGGTGTATGGACTGGGTTGTGTAAACCCTCTAAAAAAAACTACAATAATAAAGTAAGTGTAATTTATTGATTTCCTAACTTGGATTAAGAAACTTTTGTTCATGTGTGTGTGTTGGGTGTCATAAACTCCTGAATCACTCCCCAGTTTAAATGAAGCCCAGTTTTAAATGTGCTTAAATATGTCTGACTTCGAATAGTCGAGCGTGCAGTCGTTTCCGACTGGCTCTTGTTAATAGAACCTAATGACTGGTAATTAATAAGTGTCTAATCAAAGGTTGGTCTTATAGTTTCACTTTCAGTTTACCCATAGGTTTGGGTTGACTGGTTACTGTGGCTGCCAGCAAGAGCTGGTAAACACATGGTTTAACTAATGTCACAGAATGGGTCTTGGATTGCTCTTTGCAGATATACAATTCTCTTTTAAAACATCATTGAAACAAAACAAATGGTTTTGAACTTACAATGTAAGTCTAAGGGAAATTATTAAGTGGTCTCTGACCTAGTCATTCGAAAATATTGTATGCAAAATCTTCCAAAAGGACTTCCCATGTTAAATGTGAATTGTTTAATTCATTTTTTTTTTAAAGTGCGTCCTTTACCAAGAAAAAACCGGACTTTTTGTGTCGCCTGCGATAGCAGGTAGACACATAGGAATCCTATTGTCCGGCGACGTCGTCGTCGTCGTCGTCGGTGCCGTCGTCCGGTAGTCCCCCAACTTTAATATGAAACTTAATGTTGCCAATAACTTCGAAAGTACTTGTCCTATTAACTTAACCCTTGGAATATATCATCTGCATAAACAACGCCATCTGTGACAACAAGAATGATAACTCCTGTTTCAGTATTTTTGAGTTATGCTCCTTTCAAATGACTTTAATATGGAACTTAATTTTGCCAATAACTTTGAAAGTACTTGTCCTATTCACTTCATACTTGAAATATATCATCTGCATGAACAACATCTGTGACAACAAGAATGATAACTCCTGTTTCAGTATTTTTTGAGTTATGCCCCTTTCAAATGACTTTAATATGGAACTTTAATACGAAACTTAATGTTGCCTATAACTTTAAAAGTACTTGTCCTATTAACTTAATAATTGGAATATATCATCTGCATGAACAACGCCATCCGTGAAAACAAGAATGATAACTCCTGTTTCATTATATTTGGAGTTATGCCCCTTTTCAAATGACTTTTATATGAATTTTAATATGAAACTTAATGTTGCCTATAACTTTAAAAGTACTTGTCCTATTCACTTCATACTTGAAATATATTATCAGCATGAACAACGCCATCTGTGACACCAAGAATGTTAACTCCAGTTTCAATATTTTTTGAGTTATGCCCCTTTCAAATAAAACTTTTAACATGAAACTTAATGTTGCCTATTACTTTTAAAGTACTTGTCCCATTCACTTAAAACTTGGAACATGTCATCTGCATGAACAACAACATCGGTTACAACAACAATCATAACTCCTGTTTGACTATTTTATGAGTTATGTCCCTTACACATGCAACTTAAACATGAAACTTAATGTTGCCTATAACTTTGAAAGTATTTGTCCTATTCACTTCATACTTAGTCTCAATCATTCAGACGCTCTGATTTCGCAAAGGCGATCAGTACGTCTGAAGACCTAATTCGTTAAAAAACCAGACGCTCCAAAACGAGCCTTGTAATTAGGACATTAGTATGGAACGCCGTTGTTGTCTTGTAAAAAATGTGTTTTAGACTGTCGCCCTGCCAGCTGGAAATCTAAAAGACATATCATACGGCGACAAGCATTTTTTAACTGTATTATTCCGCCCACAGGCGTGTTCAAGTGAGCTGGGTGGTTCTGTGGTTACCACGAGGTCTGGTGAAAAGTTTATAAAGATGTTGCAAGCACAATAGCTACCTTATGCAACCTTAGGAATATTTTAGAATGAAATCATTTCAGTAAGAAGATCATAATTTTTCTCTAAATTTGGACCTTTTTGGATCGAAATTACGTCTGTAGTGAAAAACTTTGCCCTACAACCATTTTTTTGAATTTCTTAAGATAACTTCGAAAGTCTTTGGCATACCCTAATGGTCATCTTAGAAACATTTAACAGTGAAATCGCTTAGATTTAAGTTTTAATAAGTCAATAATTTACCAATAACGAAAAGACAAAAGTGTCAAGACAATTTAGAACAGTAAAGAAAAATAAAGCTTGAAAATCCCTAAAATTCTATTTGCGATCAAACACTTGAGTCTTACTCATGTACAAGTATATCTAACTCAGAAGGGACAACTAGTAATATATACGAGCACGTGAAAAGAGTAAGGAATAGTACATAGTGCGTTTGGATACACGGAATTGGACAATTTTACCTTCAATTCAATGGATAAACGCATAATCTGACATAAAAAATATATCGTTTCGTCATTAGATAAAATCTTTATCATGATTAAGCTACTGAATTGCGAGTGATTCATTTTTTTATGAACATTTTTTTTTTGAAAATTGTATGGAAAGGACAACATGGCAGTGGAACAACTGAAATGCGTTGTAATAGGAGATGGGTACGTATTTATTTGGTATGAAAAACAATTTTCTTAATATAGTTCCCATATATAAATAAATTTACTGCTTAGAAGTAAGTTTTATGTTCATTTACATTACAATGACAAATAAGTTAAACAGTATATTTTTATGTTTTAATAATTCAGTCACTTAAGGGCCGTCTCAGTCGTCAATTCACTGACATCGGTAAAAAAATCAAAATATCTGTAACGGCAAAATGCAGTTTAATAAAACACTGCACAGATAAATGTTATAAACGCATCTTCATTTTACATTCGTAAGGAAAAAGTATAGAAAGGCAAAGAAAAAAGGTAGACATAAAATCGCTAAAATTCTATTTACATGAATTCACAAAAACTGAAAAACACAAAAGATTAAAATGCACACATGTGTATAATGATCTTAAAACCATATGTTGTGTCCTTTTTAAAATCTTTTCAATTATGAAGAGAGAAATCAACGTTTGTCACCCGTTTACGCGACCAAGAAGCGACCAGGAAACTCAAGGTCAACCAAACTTTTACAAATATCTCATAGTTTATACATAATTAAGTCAATGGACTTGCTGTTGTCAGTATTATTTTGTCATGTGAGTCAAAATTTTGTTTTGTTTACTTTTAAACACGTTTTTATACGTTTCTCTTTTTGCTGCTTATAAATGCGGCTTCAAAATATCTGAATATACTGTAATTTTATAGGATTTTGTGTACAAACTCTCCCTTTTCTCGAATCAGGCATATTTAAAATATGTTGAAAGGCTTTTATGTAGAACCATTAACATACGGTGTAGTGACATCTGCATCACATCACCACCATATCCGTCAAGTACAGTTTTTATCAATTTATACTCGGGATGTCAACGGATATCCAGATCGAATTTGGCACATGCGTTTGAAAAAAAACCTTAAAAATTGTATGCATTGGTCATTTATCTCTCTGCTGTCAGTGTGCTTTCAAGCGAACGTAAGTTACACGTGAAACGTATTATCGAGATGTGATGGCAGGCAGTAAACTGGGCTTCACAGTTTTAGAAATGTGCTAAAGCATGATGGTAGTATGCTCCTACAATCAATTTTGAGTAAAGAATATTATCTACAATGTAGATTGAATAATAAGGGATAGCGCTATAATTTTGGTAGACAATGAACAGGTTTGCCAGCATAAATCAATCGAACACGTTAATTATGTCCGTTTGAGTTCTGATAAAATGATTGATGAATTGTTAGCTCGACTATTCGAAGAATAGGGGAGCTATCCTACTCGCCCCGGCGTCGGCGTCCGTTAAACTAATGCGTTAAACAAAAAATGCACTTTGGTCCATAACTTGAAAACTACTTATGATATCAACTTGAAACTTGGAATATATATTCACCATCAAATTCTACATCATAACCAACAACACCCATTACTCTGCTACAAATATTTTTCAAGTTATGCCCCTTTTTTACTTAAATTTTGCATTAAGGAAAATATGCACTTTGGTCCATAACTTATAAACTACTTGAGATATCAACTTGAAACTTGGAATATATATTCACCATCAAATTCTACATCATTACCAACAAGACCCATAACTCTGATGTCAATATATTTCAAGTTATGCCCCTTTTTTCTTATATTTTGTGTTAAGCAAAATATGCATTTTTCCCATAACTTTAAAACTACTTGAGATATTGCCTTGAAACTTGAAATATATTTTCACCATCTAAATCTACATCATAACCAACAAGACCCATAACCCTGCTTCCAATATTTTTCAAATTATGCCCCTTTTTCACTTACATTTGTGTTAAGCAAAATATACACTTGGCCCTTAACTTCGTTATGAATGGAGGGATTTCAAAATAACTTGGCACAAATGTTCACTATGACAAGGCAGTGTCCGCACAATACCCTAGCCTGAAGGTCCAAGGTCAAGGTCACTGTTACTAAAAATAGAATTTTCTTGTCCGGGCTATTACTTCATTATTAATGGAGAGATTTCAAAATAACTTGACACAAATGTTCACCATGACGTTGGCGATGTATCGCGTACCATGCCCATGCCTGTAGGTCAAGTTCACTGTTACTAAAAATAGAATTCTCTTGTCCGGGCTGTAACTTCGTTACGAATAGAGTGATTTCAAAATAACTTGACACAAATGTTCATCATGACAAGGTGGTGTGTTCCATACCATGCCCATGCCTGTAGGTCCAAGGTCAAGGTCACTGTTACTAAAATAGAATTTTCTTGTCAGGGTTGTAACTCCGTTAGGAATAGAGATAT